>WHYT01016565.1:234979-249659 GCA_009806455.1 Tetrax tetrax
TTTTTTTTTTAAACGTGTGACACATGTTGGACACTCCCTACTCCCACTTCAGCTCTCGGGGTCTGGCTCAGGAGCGTTTCTGCTGGTATGTGGCTCCTCGGAGTCCTCCTCTGGCAGGAAAAGAGTGCTCTGGTTTCTTTCCTTTTCTCACCCAGTCTGGAACCTGCTGTAGTAAAGGGATTAAACCTTTGGATGAAAAAGGATGGATTTTAAAATCAGAATAAATCATTTAAACTGCTTTTCTACAGGGGTTTTGCTCCAGAATGGTCTAGGTGCTTCAGCCTCCTTGTGTTACTACAGCTGCTGCTGAAATGAAACTTCTTGTGAACATTTCCTCATCTTCCTTCGTACCCAGCAACACTTGCTTAAGCTGGGGCTATGCTTCTTCAATTCTTAGCAACTTCCTAAGTTTTTAATTTAAATGGCATTTGGGGTTTTTACGCAAAGGCAATGTTTAGCTGTCGGGACAAACTCAGTTCTTCCTTTTGGAAGTTGTCCTTTGCAGCTTAGTTCAAGGCTGCTCTTCTCCCAAACTTGATATCTGCTCTTTTGGATGGACTTGTCCTTGGAACCTAAGCTTGCTCCTGAGATGAAGTTGAAAGCAAATTGCCTTTCTCCCTTCTAAGAGCATGTAACGTGAGCACCCGTCTCTTCAGGTGACAGCTTTCTTCTGTGAATGTTGCTACTAACGTTAGCTTAATGTCTCAAGTATTTTCTGCTTTCAGCTGTTGTCAGCTTGTAACTATAAAGTGAAATGTGGTATTTTGTAGGTGAGTAAACAGCTGTAGCGTTCTGCATGTCCGGTGTCTGGTTCCTGGTATAAAATAGTCAAGCAGTGTACAAGTTGGAGCAAATGGTGTGATGGGCACAAAGGCAGGGTGTTTCCAGATATTTCTGCTCAGTTAGTAATTCAATATGGTAGTGTTCAAGCATGCCAACTCGCTCTTTAATGGAGCTTTCAGTTTTGTTTAGCAAGGATTGGAGTATGTGTTGAAGTACAGTTGAAAATACTTCCGTGACATGATGTGCCTAGAAATAGACTTAGGATCTGCGGGGAAGAAATTCTGCGAACCCCAAAATCATTTGTAGTCTATGTGTTACCGTTCCTAGTTAGAGATGGCCTGATCTGTACACTGAAATCGTATCTAAGTCTTGAAATAAACTTCAAATTATGTAAAATATTGAAATTAGAAAGTAAATCACATAATGTCTATCTGCATAGAAGGGTGTGCATCTTAATGATGTTTTCATTGCAGTAAGTATAATGAAGTTGGGCATATCTCCTATATCTAAAATATTGCACACTGGTGGTGCTGATTATACGGTTAAACTGACATATTGAGTAGTTTTCAGCAAATGAGTGTTTTAGTGGCTGTTCTTTGAAAGAAAGTAGCAGTTTGAGGGTGTTGGAGATCTTGGGGGTCTGTATCTCTACTACCAGAATGTCATAGTGCTCAGTGCTTCTTAAAGGAGATATCACAATGCCTGTGGTTTAAGTGTCAGGGGGTTTTAGAGGCCTGTGCTGTTGTGTTAGCTCTGTGCTGGTGGCTGAAGCCAGGAGTTATATTTTTATCATGTGAGGTTAATATTTTCTAAAGGAAGAATGTATTTAGAAATATGCAAATAAAACCAGTGCATTAGGGTTTTTTTCCATTCTGCTTGAAAAGAATGTGGGGGGGGAAAAGTCTGTGAGGGTCTTCAGGAGGAGCTAAAAACTCAAGCAAAGAAATGAAATGATGAAAGTAGGTTGACAAAGTGATAGTTTAGCAGTCCATTTATTGTTTCTTTTCTGCAAAGAGCAAATATTATTTTCTTTTCTGGCCAAATAGTTGTCTGAGGAGCTGGCTCAAAAGAGAGGCAAGGGGGGTTATTAATCATTAAGACAGACTCGTTTCCTGCGAGGCAGATAGTAAGCTTCCCTAGAAGATCAGTGAGGTGTTTACAATAAGAAGCATTCCTTCTGCCTGAGAAAGCTTTAATGAAAGGCGAGGGGACGTAGGGACAATCCTATGGTTATTAATTTAATAGTTCAGAATTAACAAACAGATAAAAGTTATACCATTTATGGAATACAGACTTTTCTTTGGGATGTTGTCTTGGATATAGCCATTTTTCTTTGCCCTTTAGCATTTTAGCATTTAGCATGCCCTTTAGCATTCAAATTAATAATTTCTTACCAGAAGTTTATATTTAATTTATGAGGCAGTCTTGTATTTAGTATCTAACTAGGTTCAACTGCAATGGGAGGAGCGGGAACAGGGAGAATAAATGTCAAACTGACATACTTACTTTTTTTTTTTTTTTTTTTTTCAGTAGATGTAGGAGTATCTTGAGCATCCCAAAACAGAATGTTGTCAAGACATGTCCTCTTTGATTCTAACTGTACAACTAAATGTCTTTGGAAGTTGCTTCCCATCAATTAGGTAAACTTGTTGGAGTTGGTGTTTTTTGTGGGTGCATCAAATAAACATTTAGCTGATTTTAGTAACTTCTTTTGGTATTCTGCAGAGTGGCTTCTTCCCAATATCACGATAATATTTATGTACCATCATTCTTTCCTTAATCAAAATCCAAACTGGGATTAATAAAGTTTATATTCTGCAAAGTGGATGCATGCAGTATATATAGCAGTTGTGCACTCTTTCCTCTTGACCAGATGCTTTAGACTTGTGCTAGTGTTGGCAAATCTGTGGTGGTGCAGCTTTTTATAGCAAACAGGATTAATAATTTAATTATGTGCATTCTTTGCCAGCTAACTTATTAGAAACACTTCATCTTCCTAGGCCTGGTTTTAGATGTTTAATAACGTTTTTACCAAGACTACTAAGTGTAAAATATGAGAAAGGACCTCTCAAATCTAAATAAAGCACACTAGGAGTTCTTCATCATACCATAAAAATGCCCCATTAGTGTGTCTGGCCTTAGTCTTGTGTTTTTGGAGCTAGACTTTGAAGAGGTTTGTGTTGTAATTAGAAGGCAAGTTCAGTGCCTAGGAGTGTTTTAGTGTTGCTTTGCACTCTTGGTTTTGCCCTTCCTCTGCTGTAACCTTCTTTGCTCCCTTTTTCTGTTTTTAGCTACTGTGCCCTACATTGGGTCTTACCTGCCTCTCTTCTACCAAATGATTATTCCAGTTGCTCCATCTATCCCTGTCTGTCCTTCACCACTTCCCATACTGTTCAGCTTTTTCTTTCTTTGAAGTAAGGAAGAATTAACACCAAAGTCTTTCATTTCAATTCTGGGATCTGTTACCAGGCTGGAGCAGCAGACCTGTCAGCTGCAGGGAGGCTTCCACCTGTCTTTCTAGCCTGGGCTGAAGCATGTGGAGATATAAATAATTGTGCTTGAGATCAGTTTTATCTCCAGTGAGTACATGCAAACAGATGTTTACATGGTCTGAAGCTGGCCACATCGAAGTGATACATAAGGCAAAAGGCATGTTTCTGAGACTGTGGCTGCTAGCATCCTATTGAGAATCAAACTAGAATATGACTTGTAATTTGAGATTTCTTTTACTTTTCAGAAGGATTTTTTGAGCCCAAAGTTAAAGACTGTTAAATATTAGGGTATGACAAATTAGTATCTACCTCCTATTTTATTCTTGAATGTCGTCCCAGTATCTCTGAAGGAATTGGCTGACCTCTCCTGGAAGTGCCTGAACAGCAGTGCTTGAACCTCCATGGTTTTCAGCCAGTGTTTTGATGTAGGCCAAAACTATCTTTGTAGCTGAAGGTGGACTGTAAACTGTATCAATTCTATTAACTTGCTTTTCAGTTGTTTGAGTGTGAGCAACCGGCACTGAAAGGAGGGAGTCCATTTCTGGGGCTCTTGTGTTAGCAGTCTGATTCTAACCTTTTGCATGTGGATCGATTTTTAGGTTTTGCTTTTTATATCTATTTGTATATGTTTTAGAATATGGTATACAGCGATGGAATTATGCAACTCACGGTAAAACCAAGTCTCTTGCATTGCAAATGCTGCCTGCATTTCTTGGAGCTAGTAGTTAAAGACAAAGCAAGATTCTGCTATTTCTGTTAATGCTTTATAGCACTAGCACCCAGAGTTTCCATACGGTATTGTTTTAGTGGAGTGGAAATAGGATGTGATGTGTGGGTTTCTACTTCCATGGAACGTGCATTGGTGGTTCAGTACCTCCCATATACTGGATTTTGCTCACTGTGCCCATACTGATAATTTAGGGGAATGTGAGCTACTTTGTGGGGAGGGGATGGTGGCAACCAAGCATGAGGTGCAGGCTGTTTCCTGACCCTGGCAGGCCTTCTGTGAGGTTGGATTAATGGTCTTTGTGGCCACTGTTGGAGCCATTTGGTTATCTTTACTTGATGAACATGCTTAGAGATGTAGCTACATAATAACTTCAAGTACTGAGAGAAGGATCTTTTGGGTTAAGAACTTTTGTTTTGACATATTTCTGACAAGAACATCTGAAAGATCTAGTTTTACAGACTTGCTTCTAGGTAATTAAAGTGAACAGTGTCTTAGTGCCTGCAATTATATAATTTAAGAATCTCTGTGTATTCTCTGTCCCATTATTCAGGGCATCAAGGAAGATGGTAAACAGTGTTGGTCCCAGCATTAATCCCTGGGGTACACCGCTGTGACTGGCCTCCAGCTGGACTTCCTGTTTTTCGTCACAGCACTTGAACCCAGCAGTGCAGTTCTCAGGCTACTCCACTCTCCACTTCTTTAGTTGGTACTTCATCAGCTTGTCTATGAGGCTGTGATGGCAGACAGTGTCAAAAGCCTTACTGAAGTAGGGATGAAGAGCATCAGCATCCACTGCTGTCCCATCAAGGTTACAAGGTTGATCAGGCATGAGTTCCCTTTCTTCAATCCATGCTGACTATTCCCTTCATATGTTTGGGAATGACTTCCAAATTTACTTGCTTCAAGAGCTTCCTCCATTCAGTACAGGTGAGGCCACATCTGCAGTACCGTGTCCAGTTCTGAGCTCTTCAGTACAACAGAGAGACGGAGCTACTGGAGAGAATCCAGTGAAGGAAGGGCTGCTAAGAGGATTAAGGGGCTTTCCTTGTATGAAGAAAGGCTGAGAGAACTGGGACTGCTCAGCCTATAGAAAATAAAGCTCAGCAGGACCTCCTCAGTGTATATAAATACCTGAAGCGAGGGTGCAAAGATAATTGAAAACCCTCACCTCTTTACAGTTTTTAAAAATGATGGAGTAGTAGCAGAATAGCTTTCTTTGCATCCATCAGTTTTCAATTGCATGCTCTTAGAAGACGTGAAAGTAGTAAGCCACTAGAGCGTATTTTGTGAAACCAAGAACAGGTGCCCGAGTTAGTAAGTACAGAGTTGCTTCTCACATCCAATCTCTGGTTCTAAGAAGCTGTATAAGATTTGTTGGAGCATTTGATGCTATTTTTTTTATAAATACAATAGGCTATGATTTATTTTTTGAAAACTTTCATCCAAAGGTAGAAAGTGTTCTGTTTAGGCACATGGATGACTTTGTTACATTTTTAATACCTGCATAGGCAGCATTTCTGTGTTTGTCAAAATGATTGTTTTACTGCTTTGATAGACACTACACCTTATTCTGTTTTTAAAACTACTTTTTCTGACTTTCACTGGGATGTAATGAATTGTTGCCAATATGCTCTTCCATTGATTATTGATGGAATGGAATACAGGTTGATAGCAATGGTCACAAATTTGTGCTTCTTAATTCTTCAAAAGCAGTGAAAAAATGTTCAGAGATTCCAGTCTTTGCTGATGCCCTGCAACTGTTCACAGGTTAATTTATTAAGTTCTACCAGTTGAATGCTTGGTACAAAAGCATTTCTTTAATGGATCTGCATAGGTTGTTTTTTAAGATGTCACCAGCAAATAGCTACTGGTGTCTATCTAAAAGCCTGTGACCCATTTGTCCAGTTTCTAGGTTTTTTTTTTTACCTGAAGAAAACTGACATTCCAAAATAGGCTCACAACCTTCTCAATACGCCGTTGCCTTGTACAGGCCGTGGCATCTGGTTGGTCTGTGAGCTTCCAAGTGTTGTAGGTAGAGTGCTAGGATTCAGGAACTTGGTGAGATTCGTACGTTTCGACAGTCTTTTTGTGGTACTCCATTGCTAACCTCTGTAAGGCAGCAGCACTCTGTAACTACTACTGCTCAGTACGGAGGGTAGTACTTCCTGGGTTGGCATATTCCTGGTATGTCTTCGTGTTTGGAGGCTGTCCTACATGTATCTATGATCATGTAACTGGATAATCTTTTCTTTGGAAGCTGCCTTTTCCAATTAAAGTGGGTCTCAGCAGGAAGCTGAGCTGTGTATGGAACTCTGCGTGCTGAATAGTATTTTTAGGCTTGCAGAAAGTAGCAAGAGTTGGCTGATGAAGAAGGGAAAATGGCTGCCTACTTTGGATGACCAGCAACAATGTTTAATCTTCCACTTTGTTAAGCAGTTGCATCAATAGCATGTTAATACATTAACTCTCCTAAAATAGAGAGGCATCCATTCCCTGTGGAGTGTGCTGCACCTGATTCTGTCAGTCAGAAGCAAGTAAAATGGGTGTTGTCAGACCAATTTGAGAGGCTTTGTGTGCTCATACAGTGAAGAAGTTGATATAACTAAAGCTTACAGTTGCAGAAAATGACTGTTGGGTTTTCATGTGGTTGTCAGATTCAGATTGGTGTCTGTTCTCTGCACTTTTTTCTAAAAGTCAGTTTAAGCAGTTATTTCTCACTTTGTTCCCAGCTGATGCTTGGGAATAATAGTGAGCTCTATAAGGGTTCATGAGATTACAATTTTTGCATTTCTTAATGCTCTGTTAAAAAACAAAATTCCTGCTTTCAAGACAATGACAGATAATGTGATTTCCTTCTGTCACTGTAGGATGCCTGGCTTGTACAGCCTATTTCTCTGGCTTATTAAATCTGTGAATCAATGCCTGAATATAAAACCCTGTCCCATTACACTTCAACTTTGGGCATTTAGAAGACTGAAATGAAACAGTAGCCTTATAAGATAACTGCTCGCTTTATGTTGTGGTGTCTCCTAGTTGGTCTCTGCAAGTGGTTTGGAGGTATAGTGCAGAGTTTCAATGAATGCTATGAACAGCCAAAAACTTTGCAGACTCCAGTAAATGAGGTCATAGTCTTAAAGGTACAGTGTATGCCTTCTTTGAAGGTGGGAAGCTAGTGTAGTGATGCAGCTTTAATTTGTTTTACCAGGGTTTTCCTGTTGTGCTGGAAGAAAGCAATTCTGTGCAACTTTGAGGAACGTTTTACTTGTAAGGATACAACTTTGTCTTTTTCTAGAAAACTTAGAAATGCCAGGTCAGGTTAGTAACAAAAAGCTGGTTTGAGCACATTTCTGCAGACTTCTACTCTGACAGTATTCGATAAGTTGGCCTAAGGCATAGAACATGAGCAGTCTAGTTTTGGAAAGTGCTGCTGCTCTCAGAATGCATTTTTCTTTGGTGGAGATACATTTACCAATATCACCTACAGCAAGATGTCAGGAGCAGCTTCTCTATGATAATCGTCACAGTGCTCATGTTCAGTTCTGTCCTTTGTATTCAATAAGGAAGAATTGGTCAGAGTAGAAGTCGTGTCTCTCTCTGAAATTTGCTAGCAGATAGTGGTTCTGTTTGTGAAAGCAGGAAACTCAGCTACCAGAACTGGGAAGCTGAATATTAACAGTGTCAGCCACTCTTGTCAGGAGTAATGCTGCTGCTTTTTCCCTTGTTCTTGAGATTATCTTATATAGGAAAACTTGTTATTCTGGGCTAATGGACATAAATTTCATCTTGCAAGTGTTTCAGATGTGGCTTGCTGGTTAATGCAGTGTCCGGTTCCTAGTCCAGTGCTGCAGAAGGAGCAATGGCCGTGTTCCCGGTGAAGGAGACGGGGCTCTAGCTGCGGCAGCAGGCCTTAAAGCTGCTGCTTGAGCTGCGCCTCCTCGCTGTGGCGCAAGCAGCCACGCAGGTCTAAGATGAGATTGAAAGATGCTGGGTCTGCAGAGGCCTGGGACTGCTGAAAGTCCAAATTGCTGGAATCTGAGGCAAGTGGATTATCTATGCTGGCTATGCAGGAATGAGCCCCAGGAAAATAAGAGTATTGAAATCTCAGTTTGGAGGGGTCAGATCCAAGAGATGCCTGGGGTTTGTGGGGATACTATAGGAATGGTTGCAGCTCCTTATCTGAACAGTTTGGAATATCACATGTAGGATCTGGTCAGCCCTACTCTTCATTTTGATGCATGGCCTGGCTAGAGGTTAGATATGTCAATGGCATGGCTAGTGGTTTGCACGGAAATAATGCAGGGTAGAAAAACTGATTTTCAGAGGCATGTTAACAGTGCATTAGTATACTTGAGGCAGTTATCTTGCAAAAAGATGCTGTTCAATCCTTCTTCCTTAAAACACAGGAGGCTTTGTTCAGAAAGTGGTGTAGTCATCCTGAGTATGTTCTGAGGCTGGAGAGCACAATGCATTTACTCTGTAATGAGTGTGCTAAAATAAATGTTTAAAATGTTTCTGCTTTGATATGTTTTGTCAGCTGCAAACATACAAAACAAATGTGCTACCAAGAAGATCTACCATACTTATTCTGAATTGTGAGGATTAAAATGTCTGACTAGCTGATGGCAGTTTAGAGTGCCTTGTGGTCTGTATACATTTTTGTTATTATGAAATATTTGAAAGCTCAGGGTTGAAGCCAAGTAATACTTACTGTTGCTGCATCTTTCTTGTACCTGACAGCCCAGTAAATGCCTGAGTTAAAAGCTTTCTTATTTCAAACCACTGTAGTGTCTGTAGTTTGAGTAACCATGGAGGAGACTCTAAGGGCTCAAGTTGCCAACTATGAATACCAGAAGACAAAAAGGGACTTGAAGAGGAACCTACTCCTTCACTTTCAAGTTCTAGAATAAAAAGATCAGAAAACTGCCAGTATTTCACCTGAAACTTCTAGTCACACTTTCTAGAAAAGTCACCATTTTAACCACTGGATGGGGAGTGGGCTTAAGGTAAATGGGTTTGGAAGGCTTTCCAACTGTAATTAAGCCCTCAATTACTTACCAGGCATTCATAGAAGAAGCTTCTTAAGTTCTTTTTTATACAGTACACTTAACACTCAAATATTGTCAAAATTCTTTTCGGAACTGTCAAAATAGTATTCCTTTTGGATTTACAAAGTGCTTGGTCTCCTATGATATTTTCAAGGATGCTGAAATTACAGTACCTTGAAATGTAATCGTGATCTCTTCAGTGAGGGTTCCCCAGCATAAAAGCCCCTAATCATTAGCGCCTACTATGGAGCAAGTCTGTAATAATTTTATTGGGAAAGTTTTTTCTTTGAGCTATTAAGAAAAACTCTGGAGATGCTCTGTTTATTGCTTGCATTGCAGTAAATCTGTGCACTTCTACAACTTATATGTTGGCAACTATTGTGCTATCTTACCATATAACAAAGAGCTCAATTTTCTTTGAACTTCACATGGGTACATATGGAATGAATGATTGTAATGCTGATTCATTATTTCCAAAAATAACCAATGGTTTTTTTTACATACAACTAGCTGATGTCACTCCACACCCAAAGCAGGAAAGCAGGCAGGTGTGTACTACGTGAGTGTGAAAAGGTGCAGCATGCTCTCAGAGGTGGAATGCCATTCCAAACTTCTTGCCTTCCTACTACCGTGAACTCAGTCGTCTTTCAAAATGAGCTGCCTGGTGTCTTCAGAATTGTATGAGATGCATGATACCATTTAAAAGCAAGAACATTACCTGGCATAGATATTCCCACATGTCCTGGAAAGATTAGAGAAGGCGTGCAAATACCCACTGCAATTCTCCATACTGTTATCTGTTCCTTGTTCACGCTAGTTTGTACTGCAGTTCCAGGCTGGAAGTCCTGGGCACTGATTGTGCATTCGATAGACACTTCTGTGCTGTTTGGGTCTGTTTTGTTCTTTGTGGTCCTGAGCACTGCTGGTAGGGATGAAGTGCCAGCAGTACCATCTCTGAGCACACTTTTAGGAAGTTAATCTGCTGCAGGCAGAAGCCTGATGGAACAGCTGTGCTTCACTCTTAGCTAGAGAAAAATACAGCAGTTATTTTAAAACTGCTTAGATCCTCTTCTGTGAGGACAGGGTATTCCAGAAAACAACACAAAACTGTAGCTGAATTCAGATATTTATAACTTCAAGCACAATTTAATTGTGCACACTGGGTAGTGTCAAGTCAGTGTCCAAATATAGGTCCTTAAGCGATTTTTTTTTGGTTCCAGCAGTGGTATTGAAACACTGAGCCAATTTAAGTTGTTACAAGACGTGAATGTATAATGAACTTCATTTTGAGAGCAAGAATCACATATGCTGCCACATAGCATAGAACAGGTCTTAAAGCTTGTAAAAACTTGTTCTATGCTGTGGATTTTGTCTTTCCTTTTAATTAGAGAGATTTGCAAGATGTTGTTTGTCATCTCATGTGAACATTGCCAGGACTGTGTGGGTAAGAAGTCCTTTTGAATGAAAGAGATGGGGCATAGCCGATGCAGGGTTACATCTGTATCACCTACCTGCTTGGAGGAGAAACTTGCAGATTAGTTATATTAGAAGGGCCCAGAAACTGGCGAGCGCTGTTACAGGATCTGCTGCCTCTGCTGTGATTGGAGATGTGGGTTGTTGGTAGGATGGCCCTACGTAGTTATCTGATTGGAAAGGAGCAGCCTAGCATGCTATAGTAAATCCTATTGGAGTTGCAATATATGTAGAAAGTAGAGGTGTTAAGACAAAAAAATTAAACAACGGATGGGAGAATTTTTCAGTGCGTAGAAATAATCATGGGCCCAATTGCTACTAGGTTGCTTGAGGGCATTCCACTTAGGTGGAATTACTGTTGCAATTAAACAGTAGTCCTTGGCATTAAGTATCTTCAGTTTTAAATCTCTTCCTTGGAGACAGTCCAGTTAATTGGAATGTATGTTACTGCCTAGTTTTGTATTATTTATGCCATTGCCTATAATGCAATTAAAAAAATAACTTTAAAAAAAAACCTATGCAGCTGACACCCATGAATTTTTTTTTTTTTTTTTTTTTTTTTTTTTTTTTTTTTTTTTCTCTAGTAACACATGGAGGGATGAGTTAACTTGTTAGAAGAAGTCTTTCCACCCCTTTAAAGAGATGCTGCCTTTTTTTGGTAGTTAAAATTATTAGGATTCTCAGTGACTAAGAAGCAGATGCAGTGAGAGCTGACCCATATGAAATGTACATTTTGGGTTAAAAAAAAAACAATTCCCAAAATAGATTTTTTGGGAGAAGGAAGTAATCCGGACAGTAGAGATGGAAGTAAAAGGTGCCTACTTCCTGAATGGGATAAAATCCATCTGCTAACAGATTGTGACAGAAGAGAAAAGGTGTGGGGAGGAATACCTAACTCAAAAGACATGAGACTTGCAGAGAGCTTGTCTCAGGAAGACTGTTTTTTTAAGAAGTGGTGGGGACAACCTATTTCATTTGCTTTACCCGAGAGGAAATATGTGGAGTCCCATTACAAATAGGTCATGTGGCTAAATCACATATTTGAAAGGAAAATAGAACTGAAATTCTGTATGAAGTAGAAGCTGACTTGGGTAATTTCACAACCTCATGAAGAAAGGAAGCTTGCTGCATTGCAGCTTCAACCACCAGAAGCTGGGTGAACATACTGGAAAAAAATCCATCTGTGCTTTTCCTGTAGCTAAGTACCTGCTCTTGGCTGCTATCACTGTTTCTTTTCTCCTCGTAAAAGACAGGTGGAGGGATAAGAATTAAAGACTAAGATGAGGAGGAAAACTGTAGACTTTAAAAAGAAATAGAGTAGAGGAACTTCTGTTCTCCCTGTTCCTCCAGGAGATGGTAGATGCTGCTCAGTGCTGTTCTTTATCGAGACAGGAAGATACTAGGAGATGCAGTAAGTCTTTTAATCAAGAAGACAGAGGAAGAAGCCCTGTGACTTTATGGGGTCTGGGGAGCAGACACTAGAAAAGAAGGGAGGAATAATAAGCAGAATCTTATAAGGTGGATCTGGAAGAAAATTGCAGTGTGTAACCAATATATGTGTGTGCCAGGATCTCCCTCTTCCTGCAGAACATGAGTTTCAGGGGCTGTGGGCTACTACTGGACACTGCATTCTTGACTTGATGATCAGGTGAAAAAAAGTCTAACCATGGCAGTCCTTATCTTATATTTTATATAGGAGAGAGCTTATAGTTTCTTAACTAGCAGGAAGGAACAGCATTTGAGGGGTACAAGTCATTTTGGGAGAGCAGAAGAACCTAGGGCACTCTGTGTTAGTTGGGCTGTTCATTGTACCATTCAGAGTACAGCATTTTGCCACAAGGAGCAAGTGTAGCAAAGCTAGCCCTTAAAGAAGGAAATGGTCTAGGTTATGGCTAAGGGAGTTCTTGGGAAACATAAGTTTACATTGTATTTTAAGTGGAATGCAATCCTAAGTTGAAACAGCATGCGCTTTTCTAGCATTACACTTATTACTGTTTTCTGTAGGTGATTTTTGTCAGCATTGTCATAAATGTTATAGCAATTTTTCAGATCCTGTTTTGGTTTTTTTTGGTTTTTTTTTTTTAAAAAAAACCTACCTTGTTATAAGCACTTTATAATCACAGGAGGTCCCACTGCCAAAAGAGCTTACAAGTTAAATAGAAGAACAAAAACATACTGCAGAAGGAAGGTACACAGAATGCACTGCAATGAGATTGTATTTTGTAGAGCTTTTGGGGCATGTTTATAGAGAAAATGAAGAAATGGAAGAAAAAGGAAAGAGCAGTGCTGTGGGAGAAGTAATAGTGAGAAGAGAAGGGGTGGCATACAGAGGTGAGAGATTGAGAGCTGGGAAGAAAGAATTTGAATCAGTAACTAATTAGTCATTTATTTAGTGAGAACATCTAGATTAATACTTTAGGAGTGATGAGAGTGTTAATGTGGCTTCCAAGTGACATGATGTAGGTGGTTTTCACAAGCAAACATTGCGTTCACTGTAAATGTATAAACTGAATTTTTCTTAAAGATCACAGATCTCTTCCTCCACCCACGCTGTTCTTGCACTTCTTGATTTCATGCTTTCTATTTGCTATAAAATGTATTTATCTTACCCGTAGTCATAAGATTCAAATTTAGGAGAGAAAAAAAAACTTGATCAGTGGAAGCAAAAGATCATATTCCCCATAAACCTGGTCGTATCAAGTGTAAAATTGTGTTCTACAAATAGATTGGAGAACTCCTGTCAGTTGCCTCTAAACATTAAGCTTGTGCCTTAAGACCCTGGATGCTCAACATATGTTGATACAAGATGATGGTACACTTCCCTCTTTGAAGTAAAGGGGAACATGACTTAGTCTAAGGCAATCAAACTAGAAAAAAAAATTGCAAGCTTGGTTTGTGTGCATCCTACTCATGTGTCCTCCCTCTCGTTACAGCCAAGGAACATATCCCACAACCACCTACTATACTCACCTCTCCGTGCTCTTTGCATAGCTTGAGAATTCCCTTGTCTTCTCCTTGTCTGCCCTTGTTGACCCGTATCTGTCCTCCTAATACTGATTCGAGATCTGCACTCCTCACCTCCTGTGCTAGCGTGTGCCAAGAAGATGCGTGGGGTGGGAGCTATTATGTAATGAGAACATAATGTAATTAGCATCTACAAGGATCTGAATTAAAGAAGATACAATGTTAAGAAGCCGCCTTGGAAATATACTGAGTCCTTGAAGCAAAGTTAAACTTGAATGGATAACTCTTGCTGTGGAAATTCTAACTTGGTTGTTATTGTAAAAGCTCAGCAAATTTTGGAGTAGCTGATTTACTACTCTAAAGTAAAAAGCTATCGCTGAAGCAAATAAGGCTTATTGGAGCTTGTCAGTTCTGTCTGCTGGTCAGTTCTTCCCGCTTCACCCATCAACTTGCTGGATGTTCTTAATCAAATTTAATTTAACAGAGTAAAACATAAGTTGGTTTACTTGCTAGAGAAGAAACTGTGTTGAGAATAGTTTATCTGCCTGGCCTGTTTGTTAGCCCCTCAATGTGCGTGCTGATGTTTTTGCCCAACATGAGCAGTTATGTCGAAACCTGCACAAGCAGATGCTGCCTGGCTCTGCAGGTCGTGTGGGGAGGGAACTGAAAGCAATGTGTGGAGTCCTGGAAGAGATGAGGAGGGTCACTGAGAGCACTGCAGGAATTCTGGGATCATTGGAAACGGCACATGTAAGAAAGTGGGATGCACATCCAAAAGAAATCAGACTTCATATATTCTGCAGCGTGTAGGATAAATTCTTTAAAAATAACACATAAAATAATTAAAAATTAATATTGTGCTTGCTTAGCACAAGTATTATATTCACAGTTTGCTAACAAAGGTTGCAAGGTAGTATTTTTACCCAGTGAATAAGAGATAGGTAACTCTTGATAATTTCTATCAAAGCTAACTGCAGCTCTATGTAGTGCTGCAATGTACTTCATGGTCACGTGAATGTGAAAAGCTGGGGGGTTTTGTTAATGATTAAACAGATTTTTTTTTTTTTTTCTTCCTGAAGTGTTCTTTGGAAAGATCCATATTTTGTCATCCAAATTTGGCATTGCTTCCCTAAGGAAATATGGTCTTGTGATATGGTCAAGTTCTCTAAGACCATACTAGCTTTTTTTTTAAA
>WHYT01016565.1:258801-270665 GCA_009806455.1 Tetrax tetrax
TTTTTTTAAAAAAAAAAAAAGCCAAAACACTCTGCACCACATTCTCTTTGCATTTAAAAAAACCAAAACAAACTTTATCAACAGTGAGTTTTTATACTGCATCGTCAGAGACTATAGCTTTAGATTATACTTGCACTTTATGTTAACTGCAGATTTGATTGATTCTGGGCCTTAAAATGAGTGCTTTGGTGGAAGGGAATATTTCAAATACAGTAATGGTACTTTCTTAAAATCCTTTTCATTTAAAGATATATTTATCACTTGTACTTAACCAAAATATCTTTGGATGTAAGCAACTTGCTGATGATGTTTTGCCGTTCATAAAATGACCTGAGCATTTCAGGGGTGTTTGGACACTTTTAATGTGATCTGACACTGGAGTTTGGGTTGAAGAGAACCCGAAGGCAGAGAGGTACAAAAGGAGCTGGCTGAGTGCAGCTGGGAACTAGAATGCGTAAGTTCAAATCAGATGACTGTAAAGGGGAAAGCTGAGGGAATTAATGAGGCTTGCAGTTTCATCGATGGACCACGTGCCTGTTGGAGAATAAAAGTGTGAAAATTTGGATGAGCTCTGTTATGTCAGGAGGATGATTAGTCCCTAGTTATTTTAGTAGATCCGTATGCTACAGGAAAAAGCTAACTGCCTTGTATGTGAGAGAAGGAGCTTGAGATCTGTTTATCATCGTTTCTGCTGCTGAATTAATGAAATTGCAGCTTGCCTTTCCAATTCCTCTTTGTGTCTGTATTAACATGTTGTGCTGATTGCAGTTATCATAATATTAAGCTGGAAAATATTTTTGCTCAGCTTATTTGAACGGGAAGAGGAGGGGAGATTCATATTTCATCACAGCTCAGCTTAGGTGGTTGTGTTTTTAAGACCCCTGGTAAGCCAATTTGGCAGAATATTTAAGTTGATGAAAATTGGATATGACATTGAGTAAAACTTAACAAAGACCAGTTGTGACTCCGTTTCTTCAACGTAAAACTGCTGTGGGATAGCAGATAGCTTTTTACATGTACTTTTATATTGAACTTCTTTGTCTTTCTAGATAATCTTATTTCTGTATTTGTTTTTTAATAAACTGTGTATACAGGTTTGTCTGTTGTCTTCGATGGAAAAAGAGATGACTATTTCCCTGAATTGGTAAAGTGGACAACTGAAAATGGAGCATCCACAGAGGGTTTTGAAATAGCTAACTTTGAAGAGGAAGGGTTTGGTTTGAAAGCAACAAGAGAGATAAAGGTGAGTATATGAATATTTGACTTAGATTAGAAAATCATGTTTGGAACGTAGCTGCAGAGCTCTGAAATACTCGCCACCTTCCCTTTCCCCTTTTGACTGCTTATGAAACAGCTGTTCTGAAATGCTCTCAACTCTGCCTACTTGAGAAATAAAATTAAGCATTATTTTTGATGACTATTGGATACTACTGTGAATTTTTAATCAGTCTTTTTTTTTTTCTTTGTTGCCTATACAGCTTACCTAATCACCAGGAATACTCTACCCCATAGGTCTATCCTTCTCTTCCATGTTTTTTAGCTACTTAGTCGCTTCTCCTTTTCCTTTATGTCCCTTCTTTTAAAGCACTGGTCTTTTTGCCTCAGAAAGAGGTATTTGCAATACTTATCTCCCAGTGAAAATGGAAAAAACCAAAATTACCTCATAATTGTAAAGAATGTATTTTGATCATCAGGTAAGGAATATAGACACAATCAGTTAACTAACTGTTAAAAAGTAAGCATTTAAGATTTTCCATTCCCATTTAACAGATGGGAAACAGCTTTGAAGAACAATCAGCTGTTGTAGAAAGAATATTAGAAAATGAACATATATCAATTTTAGGGCTTTAGTAGCACATAGTTAATAAGGCTAGCACTACTGGTTGATAAAAAAATCTTGAACAGTTCTTCTAAAATAAGAATGGACAATGTGAAAAAACATCTACTGGGAGAAAATATTTTATCACATAATTCGTAGCAATATAATGTATCTGGTAGCTTTGAGGTTGTGTTAGCAGTTCCAAACTGAAGCACTTTATTTTGTAATCTAAGTGTCTTTGTTTTAAGCTTTGTGTAATGCAGATTGGAACATTTGGTTACCATAATATGAAACATAGCATGTTTGTTTAATTTGCAGTAGAAGAGAGGAAAGAATTTTGATGCAGAATAGTCTTGATCTCAAAAAAAAAAAAATCCAAAAAACCAAACCTGTAATTTAAAGATGGTGTACATTTGAGACACTTGGCATATCATATAAATGCTAACTGACCTGATTTTTTTTCTTTCTGTAGGCTGAAGAGTTATTTCTGTGGGTTCCTAGAAAACTGTTGATGACAGTTGAATCAGCTAAAAATTCAGTATTAGGTAAGAGCTTAAGAAAGTTCTTAAGCAAGAAGTTGATATGTGTGGGATTACTCAATGGGAGACTTTCTTTTTTCAGCTGATCTCCTCTATTACAGGACTTGAGTATTGGGCTGACCATCAGGTTTGGAATACCTAGAAGCTTGAAGTGTCAGCAGAAGGAATTTAATTTTCCTCTTTTTGGCTGGGCACACTAGGTATCTTCCAGAAGTGTGTGTGTTATTTTGAACTGCGGTGGGTTGACCCTGGCTGGATGCCAGGTGCCCACCAAAGTTGCTCTATCACTCACCTCCTCAGCTGGACAGGGGGGAGAAAGTATAATGAAAGACTTGTGGGTCGAGATAAGGACATGGAGAGGATCATTCAATTAGTGTCACAGGCAAAAGAGACTTGACTTGGGGAAATTAGTTTAATTTATTACCAAACAAATCAGAGTAGAATAGTGAGAAATAAAATCTTAAAACACATACCCCCCATCCCTCCCTTCTTCTCAGGCTCAACTTCACTCCTGATTTTCTCTACCTCCTCCTCCACAGCGGTGTAGGGGGACGAGGAATGGGGGTTGCGGTCAGTTCATCAGACATTCTGTGCCGCTCCTTCCTTCTCAGGGGGAGGACTCCTCACACTCTTCCTCTGCTCCAGTGTGAGGTCCCTCTCATGGGAGACAGTCCTCCACAAACTTCTCCAACATGAGTCCTTCCCACGGGCTGCAGTTCTTCATAAGCTGCTCCAGCGTGGGTCCCTTCCACAGGGTGCAGTCCTTCAGGAACAGACTGCTCCAGCATGGGTCCCCTGTAGGGTCACAACTCCTGCCAGCAAACCTGCTCCAGCCTGAGCTCCTCTCTCCACGGGGCCACAGGTCCTGCCAGGAGCCTGCTCCAACATGGGCTTCCCACAGGGTCACAGCCTCCTTTGGGCATCCCCCTGCTCTGGCGTGGGGTCCTCCATGGGCTGCAGGTGGATCTCTGCTCCTTCATGGGCTACAGAGGGACAGGCTGCCTCACCATGGGCTACCACGGGTTGCAGGGGAGTCTTCCCTACTTCTTCATTGACCTTGGTGTCCGCAGAGTGGTTGCTCTCACATATTCTCACTCCTCTCTTTGGCTGCATTTGCTGTTGCATAGTTTTTATTCGCCTTCTTAACCATGTTATCCCAGATGCGCTACCACCGTTGCCGATGGGCTTGACCTTGGCCAGTGGTGGGTCTTTCTTGGAGCCGGCTGGCATTGGCTCTGTCAGACACAGGGGAAACTTCTAGCAGCTTTTCAGAGAAGCCACCTTAAGTGCTAAGTTTTTTGTTTTGGATGTGTGTGTACTGTAGTCCCGGTACATCTGGTTCTGGGACTTACCATGCCCCGTGTGCAATGCCGGTTGTGCAGTGCGGTACGATCGTGATCCAAGCTTCTGCTGAAGTGGCTCCTGATGCGAGTTATCTGTAAACTTGAGCAGTCAAATCACAGGTACCAAAACCTTGTTGTGCAAACCCAATACATGAACACATATCATGTAGCTTGTATAACACTTGGAGATGTTGTGAGGTACTGAGAGTATTGTTCTAGTTTCTTCATGTCTGCCATTATGCAATTGTACGTGAGGTGTTTACTGTGTTAAATAATTTGCTTAAATACCTTGCTAAATAACCATGTGGGCAGCTAAGTATTTTAGAAACTTGAAAAACTTTTTTTTTTTTAGTTGAAAATTCTTACATATTATCTCATCATGTTCATTTAAAGTAAATCTAGGATGATATTTTCCACGGACAATTAATTTAATGCCTCACCTTTCTGGTTTAATTCAGGATCCTTGTATTCTCAAGATCGAATTCTTCAAGCCATGGGCAATATAACATTGGCATTCCATCTTCTTTGTGAGCGAGCCAACCCCAACTCTTTCTGGCTGCCCTACATCCAGACGCTCCCCAGTGAATATGACACTCCTCTCTATTTTGAAGAAGATGAAGTGCAGTATCTTCAGTCAACTCAGGCCATACATGATGTTTTTAGCCAATATAAAAATACAGCTCGACAGTATGCCTATTTCTACAAAGTTATTCAGGTAAGCATCTTAAATGTAGTATGTATTATATGTCGTTCTCATGATTATTGAGGAAGGTGTGAAAACAGTGGTGCCAAATAATAGAGCAAGTATATTACTCTTAAAGGTTGTAATCATTAAAGCAATTTCCTGCTGTTTTTTGAACTGCCATTAAAGTGTCACAGTTCAGTAGGCTTATGAATATATAAGAATGTATTTAGTTGGAGTGATTACTGCCCTTTGTTTGGCATTGGGTGAGGCTTCATCTGGAATACTGTGCAGTTTTGGGCCCACCAGTACAAGAGACATGTTGACAAACAGGAATGAGATCAGAGGAGGGCTATTAAGATGTCATTTGCTTCAGCCCTTTTTCTGTACAAGGAGAGACTGAAGGAGCTGGATTTGTTTATTCTGGGGAAAAGGAGATAAGGGCTGATCCAGCTATTGTTTCCAACTTGCTACTGGTAGCCAGTCTCCAGAAGTTTGCCTGTGGGATGTTGGGCTACATGACCTGCAGAGATCTACAAACTATGACTCTTTCAAAAATGTGTATTTTGCAGTAAACAAAGAAAAATTACATTTGTTGATTGACATAGAATAAAGCCATTGCATATGTTTTTATTTCCAATGACCGTGGATTAACTGTTGTTTTCTATTCTGTTTAACATCATTATTTTGATTGCTTGCAAATACAAAGATAAAACCATCTGGTAACAATTTAAGTATGGGGAGGCTTGAGATGGGTGAACTTTTTATCATGTTCTGAAGTAATGATTTAAATTGAGTTTCTCAGATAGAACTGTTACTCTGATATCTAGACATAATTGATGTTGTAAGTGAATGGTGATGTGTTGTTATCAAGGTAGTGCTCAATGTCTAAACATCCAAAGCTTTTTGTGGCACAACCTGTGTAAAAAGCATATGGCTCTACATACTGAATTTCCACAATTATGTGATTTAGAGACATTTTATTTGGCCATAGGAGAGGTCAGAAGACTTAAAGCAATTCTATTCTCCTTTAACATTATCAGAGTTCCAAAGCTTTTCTATTAGCTCTTTTCAGTCAACAAACACAGTGTCAATTTACCAAGTGTAAGGGAGTGGACTGATATATTTTGAAAACTAAAGTAATTGAAAATAGTGAGTGAAAACCAAACAAGATGCACTTCATTTTGAGGCAGGGAGTGAGGTAGGACCAATGGCTTTAATATCTGGAAAGACAAAATTCTTGCTTTCAGGTGTCACAATTCAGGAAATGATAGCTTAGCCAACTCTATTTTCTTGCCATGAGCTATTCTAGGCTGTCAGTCTACACGTGACCTTCCAGCTTTTCAGTTTTTGTCTTCAGGTATACTGCATGAGTAAACAACCCCTAAATTTTATTTCTTTAGAATATATTTTTACCCCTAAATAGTTCTACTGTTTTTAAAGAGTTACTAGTAGAATATAGTGTATAACATTATCCAATATTTCCATCTGCTATTCCTGCTCTTGCAGTACTTAATCAGGTAGCTAAACTATCACTATGATTAGTTCCATCATTTGCATTGACTAATCCTGCACTAGTAGTATTGTGTAAGAGATTATATAGTCACAAAATAAATTTAAAAAAAAACCAAAACAAACCAGAAATACAGTTTTACAGAGAAATGAGGTCCGGAATGACACCCTGGATTTTGACTGCCATGTGTCCAGTGTTTCAGAACCGCTTCTCAGTGATTGATGAATCCATGTAGACTGATACTGAAGTGATGCAGGCACAACTGAAGAATGTATATAAAATGCAGTGGTGTAACATCAGTTGAAGCATGAGATATCTATTATGTGAAAAGCAGCTCAAATGTTTGACAACATTTTGTTTCATGTGGCACATAATCTGTTCAAGGATGGCAAATACATGCTGTTTCTCTTTATTGTCTCTTAAAGCTAATCAAAGATCATTTGTATAGCACTTAAGCTAATGTGGTCAGAGTAATGTCTCACTTAAAAATAATTTATATTCCACATCAAAGTCTGTGCTGTTGACTCTTAAGAGTAAGAAGAGCTACAGTTTGAGCAAAGAAAATAGTGTATGTGAGATGACTTTAGGGGCAGTCTTTAGAACCTCAGTGATGGTGATGTGCCGTACGTACATGGTAACAAGCCTCTAATACTCTCTGCTATTATATATTCTATTTTACATTTGCAATTCTGTGGAAGCTGATATGGCAGCTCACGGAGGAAGACTTCTCAGTCTGATATTGTGGAGACTGATTCAGTTTGGTTTGATGTGCAGCAATGAGAAACCTTTGTGGAAATAATGTTTAAATAAATGGTGGTCATCTCTTTGAGATTTATATTAGCATACCCAAGAAAGTGTTCAGTACTGTACTGTTGCCTTTTGTATGAATTTTTAAAATGTAGGTTCAGATCACTTGTGGTCAGAAATCTAGGCCAGTTTTTTTTTTTTTATTCTCCTGGTGAATGCTTTTATTGCTTGTTTTACATTCTTGTATAATATAGCTGTTGTTTTGTGTTGAATGTGAGCATGAAGGTGGATCAAGTAGGAATAATTTACTTTCTTTAGAGAATGAGTCATAATAACTATTAGGTAAATTTTAGGTATGTTCTGGTTGTTTGGTGCCATGCTTTATCACTGCCACATAGCCACAATTTCAGCTGAATGTTTCTTTAGTATTCAGTAAATGTCACATTAGGAAGATACATAATTTCAACTGGCTCCAGGAGTGCCAGTAAATGTACTGGGTACCTATTATTGATGTTTTTGATGAAAACTCATGGAAGAGTTTTTAAACTTTTTGATTTGTTTCTGCTCTCAAAAATAAGAGCTTGTAATTTATGAAATGGTGGAGAAAAAAAGTTCACTTTTAAAAAAAGCCTCTTTCTTCCCTAAAACCATTTTTCAGCAAAGCTGAAATGAATTTTAGTATAATCTTGCATGCACTCATGTCATTTTATGAAGAAAGTTGGCCCACAAAATACTAGTGCTAAGGGTAATGTTTTTGGAAAATTAATGAGCATATGGAAAAGGGAAGAAGTGCAGAGAGAAAAATTCATCATATAAATGAAAGCAAAGCAAAACCACTGTCCTATGAAAGGCGGTGTACCTCGCAGGCTTTATGAATGTGAAAGTTAGATTTTTGTATACCATCATTTAATTCAATGCTACTACTGCTTTAGCATAAGCATTTCAAGGAAACCTGGTTATGTGACCAGGATTTTGATACTGCTTCAGGTATGCAGACTATATTTTTTTTTTTTTTTTTTAATTTACAAATACACTTTTTGAAATACAAAAATCTTATATTTACTTTCTTGATAGCTATTCTGCTACAGAAAGTAAAACAAGCAGCATCTTGAAATAAAGGGTGTTTTGTTGATATTTGAAGACATTGAAAAAAGGAATATTTTGTGCAGGCAAAATATTTTAATTTCTTTGCAGCATTTTTAGTCTGCAAAATGTTTCTAGTGGCTGAGGGAATAAAAGGGTTAACAAATCATTTTTTCAAATGCTTCATTTTCTTTCAAAATAGATTTGCTAGACTGTTATGAAAATAATATGGCTTCTGATAGGTGTGCAGTTTTAAACAGTTTGACAAGTGCTGGTCTGTTTTATTTCCCTAGCTTCTCCATAAGGGTGCCTTTCTTAGAACGCTGCCGTTCTCTTCCTCGAGGTGCTTGGTCTGAATGCACAAGAAGAAAAATGGGCAGATTTATGCATTTCACAGCTGTTGCAAGCTAAACTGTAGTCTGGTTTGATAAGCAGAAACAGGTGGGGTGTTGAGTAGACAAAAATAAACCCTTGAGCATGTTAGCCGTGCTCTATAAACTGCACTGACACCTTTCTAAACATATGTAATTCAATAACTAAAAAATAAGTAAAAGTTCTTACAGATGTACTTTAAAGGTGTGTTTGGCCTCTGCGTTGCTATCAAAATACAGTGAGTGGTCAAAAAAGTACTTTCATCACAGCAGACTTGTAGTTTGCAAGAGGTTTTTGTAGTTTGTTCCAAAGAGAAGTTTTGTAAACTACAGGGTTTTCCTTTCCCCTGGAAGGTATGCGAGTGGCTTCCATTAACATTTATGGGCATTGCATGCCTACTGAAGAGTGAACAGAGCCCAAATATTTATGGCTTCATGTTAAATTTTTTTTTTTGTATGCTGAAATGTGGTATAATAAGCACAAGAGGGAGCCATATAGTTTAGACATTCACCGTGAGATTACATTCTTAAAGAAAATACAACCAAGTTTGAACCTTTATTAAAAGAATATGCACTGGTCTTCGTGTTTGACTTTCAGTTGCATCTGAGTGCCTGTTTGTAGTCTAAAACAGAGAAGTTTTTGTAAACCAAAACAAGACAAGGAGTGCTTTTAGAGAAGGTGGAAGTGCCTGAACTTGCACACTGTGAGTCTGAAGCAGTGTTTTATCTTTTCCCCAGGTTCAGTAATGGCTGTTACTAGTTGCCTTACTAAAGTACAATTTTATGATAATTTTAGTGACCTTTTAAAATCTCTTGAGTAGCAGGTCTGAAACTAGCAGAGCCCATGAGCCAGCCATAGCTTTTGCCATGGTAGCCAGCTGTATGCATTCAGCGGCACTCTAGGTGTAAGTAGTGTCTGTATGCAGCTGCTCCTCATGCACTGGAAAAAGGATCAGTTTTGCAGGATTGTCCAAGATGGCAGCTTGACATTGATTTAGCCAGTGGTTTTAGCCTATAGGCTCTGGGAAGTTGCCATCCAGTGGACCTTGACAAGCTAGAGAAATTGAGTGACAGTTGGTAAAATTCAATAAGAAATGGAAAGTCCTCCACCTGAGGTGGAATAGTCCCATTAATATGTTGGGGGCCAAGTTGACCATGACCCAGCAATGTGCCCTTGCAGCAAAAATGCAGCACCTTGGGCTGCATTAGCAGTGTTGCCAGCAGGTCGAGGGAGGTGATCCTTCCTCTCTTCTCAGCACAGGTGAGGCCGTACCCAGAGTACTGTGTCCAGTTCTGGGCTCCCCAGTGCAAGAGATTGGTAAGAAAGAATTTTAGAATTAAACCAAATGGAGAAAGCAAAGTCATCTGTTTAACGCTTTAGCAAGTTGGTTTGTTTTTTTTTTTTTTTTTACTCAGTTTTATGTTTTTTTGCTAAGTTAGTGAGCAAATACTTGCAAATGCTTTCTTTGCCTTCTGTCAACCTACTGCAACTCAAGAAGGCAGAAGCTGCCCCATGATTCGCACCTTTTTTTTTTTCCTTTTAATAGAATCTATTTGGTAAAGTCATTAATAGTTTTAGGTAGTCTGGTTTGTATCCAGTGTTGTACAGGAACACTGTCATACCAGTTTTCTGACTAGTGTGTATTGACATCTGGACAGTGCTTGTGAAAGTATTGCTGTAGTCCCACTGTGAATACAAATCTTGCAATAATCTATTCATAGATGTTTTGATCTGTTTGTTTGCACTATTGGACGGAGAACTTAATTTCCTGGAGGCTGTAATCCCTTTTGATCAGATACAAAATTTAATTTATTATTCATATGAAATTTGACTAATTGATTTAGTGTGAATGAAATTCTAAAATCCAGTTATTAGCTGTTAGGCACTGGAATATAATTTTAGTTAGGACATCTTAACATATTAAGTTCTAGATCTCAAAATAATATTATAGCATCTTTAAAATCTGATATCACATTTGACTCTTCAATATTGGGTGTATTAGGTGAGATTTCACATGTCTAGCTTAATTTTGACACCAGTTTTTGAGGTTGTGATGATACTTTCAATATGACTTATGCTGCTTTTACATTATATTTCTGTACTGTTTCTAATCTGTCCTATTCCAATAAGCATATGATTTTTCAGGTCAGTGTGAAGTAGAACGTCTGGTGTCTCTCTGTACTTGGCTTTAAGATACCACCATTTAACTTTCATTTGCTAAATAATGTTTGACTTGAATGCAGACAAGTATATACTGCCTTTTAAAACACTCTAATCACATTTGTAAGTTGTTTATTATTTCTAAGTTCATATAATAGAAAATATTCTAATGCTTCTGAAGAGTTCAACTAATATGCAGTCAAAAGCAAATGTGTTTGGAACCAGATAGGTCCTTAGGGTTCTCAGTCCATCGTCGTCGTGGTGTCGCGTCGTCGTCTCCCCCCATCCCCCCCGCCACTTCATTTATTCTCATTGGCATGCCAAGCAAATAGCTTTGTTCAGAAGTGATGTCAGTGACACTGTAAAAAAATGAGTGGAAGAAAGATGGCACAGTTGTGAAACCTATAAAAATCTTTTCCTTTTGTTTACTTATCTACTATATGTGTCAGCTTAAGGAGAGATTTAAAATTCCATTGAGTGGGCAGTTACAAAGGTAAAAGTGTTGCTATTTAGATTTTCTTTGTCTGAATTTCAATGCCTGAGTTCTGCTTGATCAATAATAAATCAATAGGCACTTAATAATGGAATATATTTATGCCTTTCTGTGTTTTTCCTCTCTGTGAGGGCCAAAATATTGTATTAATCTGTTTTGCTGGCAGCAAACTGAAGATTGACTGCATGCTTGTATGTACCACTTAGTGCATCTACCGTAAGGTGGTTTAGACTTTGCAAACATGCGCCAAATTCCTGATTTTTGTGTCACTTCTGGTATATCTCACCCCGGCTGTGATGACAATAACGGCAGATCCTGGGGCTTCGTTGGGCCATTCCTGTGGCTGCCCCTCTCCATCACAGACGCTGCTACAGGCTTTGCTCGGTTGCGTCTGTCCGTCTCAGACAAATGAAGAGCTCAAGTCCTTGCGTGGGTAGGAGGTCTGCTGCCTTCTTCCCCCGTTCCTTCCTCGCCTTCCACAGGAACACAGCGACAGCTCTGGGCTTTGAGCCAGCCGGACACAGGAGGAGGTGTTTGGCTGTTCGGGCAGCATTTGCTCCTCAAACAGCTGTTCCCTATCTCCTCCAAGGAAAAGGTGGCAGGCCATATGGAGGCATCCTGTGGTCCAGATTCAGCTGATGGGCGCCAGTTGGACCGTGTTGGCCTAGATCGAAATACAGGCACGTCCCACTTGGTGTCTGCTATTTCTTACAGTCAGAATATTTTAAAGTTGGAGGAGGACAAACAGGAAAAAATATATATTTCATTTTAGATATAGGTATTATCTTTCTTTGGACAGTCATTGTTAAGGTCTCCTAATCAGCAGGTTTTAATCTATTTTATATTCTGAATGGTTTGGATTCTGTTATACTTGCCTAAACGCCCTCTTTCCTCTAGAGGAACAGAGATGTACTTCAAAGCGTATACACCAGTGCTAAACAAAATTTGTTTCTGCACAGTTTAAACCACGTCTGGGAGAAATAAATACGTTCTTTTGTTAGCATTACAGGCTTTTAAAATATTTTTTTTGAAGATGAGGTCCTCAACCACTCTTCTAGTTGAGAATACAGATAAGCGTCTGGTTTTACAGCCAAGAGAGTGGAGAGGTTTTTT
>WHYT01016565.1:276014-310583 GCA_009806455.1 Tetrax tetrax
GGGGCCGGGCGGGAGGCGGCGGGCCGCGGGCTGCCGCGAGAGGGGGGTGGGGGTGCTCGGGGTGCCCGGGGCTCTGTGACGCACACTGTTCCCCCCTTTGGGAACCTCCGGTGCGGAGCGGGCTGCCGACTTTTCACCACCGACAGTGACGTAGCCGGTGAAAACGTTATGGGATTTCTGAAGTCGAGCTGAGAGGTTTACATGGCTCGCTGCCCCTGCCGACTTTCCCTGCTTGTCAAGCTGCTGTAAAACAGATAAATAATACTAGAAATAAAAGTCGAAACCAGATTGTCACAGAGCGATAGTACAGGAGGGTGTTTGAATTTAAGAGTTGCTCTGCTGCAGCAGAGATTCTTCCCGATATTCATTCGTCTGGGTTTCGGTCCTGAATGTTTCTGTGAGAAGAAATAACTCTGCAAAATGTGTTGCTGCAACTAAACTCGGGGAAATCCGTTCTGCAGTGACCAGTCCCGTCCCATCGATGTCAATGAAGATCTTACGGAAATGCCGAGTGCTGCGAAAGGGGAAAAAAAAAAAAGCGAGGGCAGGGCGGGCGCTGGGGTTGTGCACCGCTGGGTGTTTCGGAGGAAGGCCACCCAAAGGGTTAACTGGAGGGGCTGGGGGAGAGCAGGCACCTGGGACCTCACACCCAACTGGCAGTCTTTTGTAATATATAATTTGCCTAAAATTGCGCGCTGAGCGCAAGCTTTTGTTTTCTAATTGATTTACGGTTTGAGCCACTTTTACCTCATCCCCTACTGTCCTGCGCAGGCTGCCAGCAAGTACATTACAGTGAGAAATGATGAATTACCGCGCACTTGTGATGCTAATGCATCAAGGGGGGAAAAGCTTCGTACTACACTGAGCTTCGTGCATTAGGAGTGTCGCAAAGATAGAGCTGTGCAAAAAAATCATTTGTATCTTCTGAAATAACCGTTTGATCATTTGCTTCAATTCGTCTCTGAGACTTAATTGAACCTGAATATTAAAATCTATGCTGTTAGGGCTTTCCATTTGTGAATTGGGACAAAGTTCTAAAGAAAGTGTGCAAGTGTGGGCTTAAAACTACCTGCATTTTTGAAACTTTTAATAAGTTAATTGTTCAGAAAAGTGACAGGTATTACAGCTTCTTGAAGCCTTTTAAAAATCTAAATATTGTGCTTGTTAATGACAGCTGCAGTATGTGCTCTCAAATGGCATTGCTCCACTTTTAGATGGGAGAATGCGTAGATGGCTTAATGTAAGTACTGTCTAATCGATGTTTGTCACCAAGGCTATTTAAATATTTTAATCTGTTTTGTTTCAGAGGTGTACATCTGTACTGAATGCATCTGTACATTCAGTACATCTTGTACTGAATAAAACCTTTACAGGTATCAAGGAAGAATTGAAAATCTTGTATGTATAATTTTTACTTGCATTTGTGAAATACCTTACTGATATCCCAGAGCAAAGGAAAAATGTGGAAGTTGGTGAAGCCTAATATGTGCTTATTGTCTGATTTCTTTCGCCCACCCAGCACAACAGGCTGGGTTTTGTTTTACCTTCACGTACTCAGTCCACCTTAAAATTTTTATTTTTGTACAATGTCTGTGGGTTCCAGTCTTGAAATATGAAGAAACAGATTTATGGCGGCTGCTGGGCACAACAAATTAAGTTGACAGTGATGTATGAGAGCATAATAGCATGATGATCCCTCTGTAGCGCGGCTGGACGCCTCCTGCTTCATTTGGCTCTTGTTAGGATCTGTTAGGCAGCTAAATAATGAAATTCTGCTGACTGATTTCTAATTTCTCTTTTCTTTCTCTTTTCACCTTTTTCTGAAACTTGCATTTCCCAGACCCATCCTAATGCCAGCAAACTGCCCTTAAAGGATTCTTTCACTTATGATGACTACAGGTTGGTCTTTTAATTATTTGGGGTTTTTTTCTTTTTTTTTTTTTTTTTGCCTAGTTGTACTTCTGGGTAAGTCTGAAAGTGGGGTTTCCAAAGCGTGCCTCCTTCACTTACAGGGTCACAGAGGAACGTGCCAGCTTACATGTGAAGTGGTCTGAAATTTTACAGATAAAGCAGAACAATTTAAAAGACACATACTGCTATTATGTTTCAAACAGTGTTTGTATATCAGAGTTATCCACAATTTTAACTTGCTTTTTTAGAAATTAAGCAGATTTCAATTTGATGGTATCTTACTAAGAAATCTCTAGTCCTTCTGAAAATCCTTCTGAAAGTCTGATTCTGCATATTAAATACTTGTTAGTAGTGGAGTTAGCGGAGGTTAAAATAACTTTTACCTTCTCCTGGTGGTGTTCCTTCCCTCTCCGCCCCACAACTAGTATATGTGTTAAGGTCAGAACATAGTGAAACTAAGATTATTCTTTTCCCTCTGGCATTTAATATTAATTTTTGTGTGAAATAAAATTAAAAAAAAATAGTTTAGAAAATACTGACATGTTAAGTTCTTCTGAAGATTCCTAAGTTTGAATAGGTAGCTGGCATTTCCTTGGCTTAACCTGAGTTAGAAGGGTTTTGAATGATGTCTGTGTGCTAAACTCTGTTATGCTTTCTCCATTCTTTTTACCTGGATATCTATTTGGGGTGTTAGGGCTTTTTTCCCCTCTTTATTCTGTTAAGCAGAAAACTTAGCAATACTGATCTAAGCCAAAAGTTTGCAAGCTGAAGGAAAGCACTTACCAAAATATCACGCGTGTGTCAGGTGATGACACTGGTTTCCAGTTCATGCAGCACATAAGCTTTTTAGGGAGCAAGGGGAGAAAATACCTCCTAGCTCTTACAAGAGTCAACGCATAGATGAGAGCTACTGCTGCCAGGCAGTAGTTGTGAACTGCTCTGAGGCCTGCAGGAATAGCTGACCCCAGGTTTGGGATGTGTGATGAGAAGTAAGTGTGCAGTGAAGGGCTGGGGAAGCAGAAGGTGACATGGGAGTGGGTCCTGGTTGAGGCAATGGAAGATATGAAGGTTCTGTGGCAAAGGGTGCAGAAGAGGGGTAAGATTGCAGCCCTGATGTGGGAATTGATCTATGTGCGTGTCTTAGAAACCTAGGAGCTGCTGCTTCTCCTGCAAGTGGTATTGCCTTCTACTGCTACTACAGTCGGTGTGATCTTTAGGAAAACTAAGTTTGGAAAGTCTTAGCCTAAATGATTGCTTCAGGTTGGACTACAGCCAATCATATATTGATGTTTTGAACGTTGACCATCTAATGTTTTTAATTTTTGTAGATGGGCTGTTTCCTCTGTCATGACACGGCAGAACCAGATTCCAACAGAAGATGGTTCCAGGGTTACATTGGCTCTAATACCTTTATGGGACATGTGTAATCATACTAATGGACTGGTAAGGATTTCTTCAGTGTTATTGAAAGACTTTAGGGCTTAAGTATTTAGCCTTTCAACTGCTGTAGAATAGTTTAATAACACTTTTCATTATGCTTTTAACACAGGTATTTTATCTTCCCAAGTGACCTTAAAAAAACTAATATCTGAAAGAAAGATTTGGTAGTTTCTTAAATGTCTTAGGATAGCTTTTCAGAGAGAACTTTCTTAATCTAGAGAAAACTTGAGAAGTGACTGCGTACTTGCATACAGTTATGGCTCGTATACATATAAAATACCTTTAAAAGTTTTCAGTTATGCGGTGCCTTTTTTTCCTAGCCAAGTTTGAATATTCATCTGACATGGAGTTTTGTTTCTGACAAGCTGAAAAAGATTCATGATACTGGATAGATTTGTTCTGAGAACAGATAGGAAAGCAAACAATGATGGAGGCTGCCTCTTGTAGATGCCACTAGGGAAAGCGGTTAGAAATTTGCAACTGAGAAATACTGCCTGCTCTCCTAACCATGCCCAAAGAGCCTTGTTACGGAGACAGCAGCAACAAGAACAAAGCCTAGTTCAACTAAAACAGTACATCTGTTACTACATCAAAGAAATAAAATGCAAAAATACTACTTTGGGGCATATTAAACATTTAAAAGGTGACATAGGTATATAGAAAGTCAGACCTGCTGACATTTTGGCTTACGTGAGCTGGTTCAGAGGATGAGGTCTTGATTTCATTAGCAGGCTAGCTGATGTTGAAGTGAGGAAATGGAAACTCTTAAGAGGATGGTTTATCAGTGTCAGTTAGCCAGTCTCATGTACGCTTCAAAATTCCTACCCTCTAATTGTGTTTCCAGTAGATAGCTTTATTTATTGTAGGCAGTGAATATGACCGTACAATTCAAGGAACCTGGTTGTTTTGCGAGAGAGTTGATCTGAGTGGTAGGACAGCAGCGTGTGTTAGTATTGTTGGTATAAGAAAAGCCCAGTTTAAATGAACAAATTGTAAAACAAGTTGTTTTTCACTTGACGTGTAGCTGATATATTGTTACTATGACTGTACCAAATACAGCACAGTAGGATAGGCTACAAAGTTACAAGTTTTGGGGGTTCTTTATTTATTTATTTTTCCCTTTTATAAGATGATTACATGTTGTTCTTTAACAGTGATTCTTGCCTTTCATTATTTGTTATGCAATCTCATAACTTTGATTTAGCAATAAAGCTTGTATGAGAGTCTCCAGTATAAAGAAAATTGCTCAAAATTCAGAAATGTATATTTTTGTAATGTAAGTCTTAGCTGCAAGCATCAGTACTTCCTGTACCCTTTTCCTGCTGGGCATCTCTTTCAGATGCTTTTGCAGAGACTTGTCTGTATTCATTAGACAGCTCTTAATGAATGCCTTCAAAGTTGGGATTAGAGGAAAGAGGAAGAGAATTAAGGTTCTGGGAGGAAAAAAAAAATTAAGTAGCCTATATTAAAAGAGCAGCTAGTTGTGTTGTTTTAATCATTCAAATTTCTATTTAAATTGATAAAGTAATTTTTATTTTGATTATGCTCTTTAACAATGGGTTTGATATGGAGCCAGCCTCTGGAGCCAAACCTGCTAGTGCAGTAGTATATCAGGGTTGGAAGCATTTTTTTAATGCTGAAGTGTATCCTAAAGGGCAGGAGGGGTGGTGTGTGCTGAACTTAAATATTTTTGTATGTGTATACAGCCTTTACTCATTTGTTCGCATTTCTGCAGAAACTGGTATAGATGTTTCTAGATTTAGGAAGGACAGAAAACTGTAATATTGATAACAGGCTAAGAAAAATTACTAAACCTATTTCTGTTGTCTGTTGGTTTCCTTATACTATTAGAAATAGGGAAAAAAAACCCTGCTAAGATAACTGTAAGCTGCTAAGATAAAAGATGAAACAAAATAAAAGATGGCGTTGTATGCATCCCTGTCTAGTCTATTCCAGATGCAGTGCTGAAATACTTTTTGAGTCAATCAGCTACTATAGATCCCTGTTTTTTTCTTTATTCCATGGGGCCCCTTTCTATGAGCTAGATAATAAAATGCTCTTCAGGTTTTAACTGGAGTTAGGTCCACCCAGCTTTTTCTTGCTTCTGACACTATTAATTAGATCAACCTGCCTCTAAGAACTATATGAAAATGGTTGTCTTCATGCATTTCTCATTGTTATTCTTTAGTGGGATTGTATTTTGACAGTCAGAGGTTGATTACCAGTTCTGCCAGAGCTTTAAATAAGCCACATTCTGCCTGTTGGGCTGGGTCCATCCTTAATCACTGACCAAGCAGACTATTGCATGCTTTATACACAACTTGAAATTCATGTATCAGTCTGCTTCAGAAATAAAACTGAAGGGATGCAATTTGTCAGCTATCATGTGGGAAGAGAAGTAAACACCCTGTTAATTCTCTTACATGACTGCTATTAAAAGAAAGAGGAAATAAGAGTCTAGCACTCCATTATACTTGATAGAAAAGCCTTTCGGAAGCGCTGCTGGTTTGTTGTTGTGGGGTTTTGGGGGGTTTTTTGTTGTTTTTTTTTTTAAAAGACAAAAATAAAAAAAAAATCAAAAAATGAGCAGTACTCTAGTGAAGCATGCTTAAATGGACAGAATCCTTCTCTTAATGTAGCAGAATTTCCCCAGTCCTTGAAAGCCTTCCGTTCCACAGGCATTTCAAGAGACTGGAATAGACTTTTTACATTCAGAAGTATTTTATTGAGTTTATACACTAAGAAAATTTCAGGACAGGTCAAGTGCTGTCAAGAGTTCCTTTTTTTGAATGGAAATTACAGTTTTTCAGAAGATAACTGTATTTGAACTTGGAAGGTGCATTTGTCATAGCGAAGGTAAATCCTCCAGCACTTCTAATGTGCAATTCAGGGTTAGATAACCTTCTGTACCAGAGATCTCCGTTAAAAATTGTTCAGTCCAGCATACTGGATGCACAGGAATTTCTCTGTTCAAGTACTACAGCCTGTGTTTTGCAGTAGGCTGTATTGCATGACTCATGTTCTCTTCTGATCTGAACATAGCACAAACCCCTTAATAGACCTGAAGTGATGGCATCCACATGCAGAGCTGTTCTGCAAACCTCCGCAGGGCCAGGCTGCCCGTGTTGTGGCTGCCATTTTGGATTTGCTGCATCGTAGCCAAGGTCCTCGTGCTCGCTTTGAAAGTGCTGTTTTGGTTGACAAACACACGCCCGATGATGCAGGCAGCGTAAAACAATTAGCATGTAAACCCTCAGCCAAGCTTTCGAAATAATCCATGGAGTTCTGTCTTTGGACAAACTGCATCCAAGATGAGAATCTGGGTATAGTGCAACTCACATGTAGGTCAGCTTACAAACAAGTATGTTTTCTCTTACAAAGGCTGAGAGAGGATTTTCTGCAGCTTCTAGGTTTTTCCCCAGGCCCAGAGCATATTTCTCCCTAGGTTAGCTCTGTCAGTACTGAATTCAGAACACCTACCATAAAAGTTGCTTCCTGATTGTTCTGCAGCTCATGGTCCATCCCGTGGCTGTATCTATGCCTGCATCTTCGGTAATACTATTCAAGAACAAGCTGTTTGTCACATTAAAGTATTGCATTTTTGGGATAGCTTTACTTGTTAGTGTGACCACTTTACAGTTTTGTAACTTTTTTTTCAGAGAAGGACAGGTTTGTTAAGAGAATGTATCTCCTTCCATTGCCTGCTACCATCAAAAAAAAAACCTTTTAGCATTTTAAGAGTATTACTTAACTTTAGATAAAGGGATTATTTGCAAGTAAATTATAATTCTCTGAAGATTGTATCCCCTAAAGATCCACAGTTATCTAATCCTTTTTCATTGAGAGATCAAAAAATCAAAAAGCACAGCACATAGAGCTGTCAGTGCCTTGCTCCCTTGGGCCTCATGGGAGTGACTGAAAACTCCAGAACTTTATAACAAGCTGCCGGCTTTAGCATGGGACTGGCTGTGGTCTGTGGAGGGTACTTTCCTCAGAGCCTTCTCTTCACTTCAGGTAAGTTATTTTTTCCCTTAAATTTCTTCAATGCAGAGATTTTTCAAAAAGAGATTGCTCAGGAATCATAAAACAATCACTACCAGCTAGATTATATTGTGCAGAGAAAGAAATGTATGCGCTTGCTATTGTTAATATCTATTTCCTAGAGGACAATATTTTGTCAATGGTGGGAGAGATAAATATAAAATGCTAAAGGTGCATTTGTTACTCTTTCCTTGGGTAGATCACTACAGGCTACAATTTAGAAGATGACCGGTGTGAATGTGTAGCACTTCAAGATTTCAAGGCTGGAGAACAGGTAGTGTGAACCGTTATCTACATAATTGTTCTCTAATTGAGTTTTGTGGACACTTGGTAGCTCCCTACAAAATTTTAATAGGAGAGTGGTGTGGATTAAGTGCTGCTGCATTTGAATTTTACTATACTGAGCTAATTTTGTGTTAAAATACTACCAAACTAAATAAGTGCGCATTTTTCAGAATAAAATATTTTCTGCCACTTGGTAGACCCCAACTTTAGAAGAGTTTTGATACTTTGTATTTTAGAGAATTAGTTGAAATATTTAGTCACTGGTAAATGCACATACACAGACCCTGAGTTTGGTGTTCTGGATGAGGTGAATAAAAGGCCATATCCAAAGGATCAAAGATAAATGTGTTTTAGATTTGGGGTGTCACTTCACAATAGCAGATTGTAGAGTCTTTCTAAACAGTGTTCTTGGTTTGTGTTTCTTGTTGGTCTTCATTTAACAAGAGGTTAAGTGCAGTATAGATGCCAGTCATTTTACCCATGTTGTTATTCCCATGCATAGTGAAAAAGAGAGAGAATCTCAAAATATACTCCCTCCCTTTCACCCAGGCGTGCGCGCGTGTGCACACTCCTTCATCCTGACACAGCGAGCACCAAAGGGCGAGTCTTGCAAGGATGCGCAGAATAGTTCAGAATCCAGTATTTTGTTCAGAACTGCTAAGAAACAAAAATGAGCGTTCAAACTAGCGATGCATGGAGGACAGTAGTTCCAGGAGTGCAGGAAATCTCCAGCAGGAGAGTTCCTGTGCTGTGTCAGCAGCCAGCCTAAGACCTCAAGTGTAGTAGCACTGCGTCTTTCCTTCTGCTCGTGCAACTGCAGTCAGTGTGGCCAGAAAAAGACTTTGTCTATGAAACTTCTTGAAATGTTTTGTAACTCACTCTGAGTTATTACCTTTAGTGTGTTATTTTGCCAGTCTGACACTTCATAATATTTTGATTTTCATTTTTCTTATGTATTGTTACCTTCTTTTGTAACAAAGATATGTCTGAAAATTTTTTTTTAGTATGTCTTTCCAGAGGTATATTTATCCTCATTGCTATGCTGGGGTTTACAGTGCTTGTATATTTTTTGTGTTGCTCTTAGAATTTGTTATGGTAGTCAAATATTTGCTGGTGCTTTCCAATACTGGTATGATGAGTTAAAAGGGGTCCACAGTTTTTCTAGAAGTGATCCAATTTATAATTTTCCACAGCTGGCAATGGATATATCGTATAGCTGTTCTGGCTGCTTTCTCCATTTCAATTATAGAGGCTTCCTCTTATTTCAATTTTATTTTAGTAGTTTCACTTTCTCTGCTATTTATCATATTTAAAAAAAAAAATCAGTGCAGACTTTAACTGTTCTTTACATCATTAAAGCACTTTAATTATTTAATGCTTCAGTCTTTTAATATGCTGTCCGGATGTTGTTTCATGTGTGAGAGATTTCAGTGATGGTCCGTGTAGGGCCACTGTAGGAAATTACAAGCTTAGGAGTGCAGGTTGTGGAATGCCACAGTGTCCCAACTACGGACCACGCGGTGGCACGTGTGAGGGATTTCAGTGATGGTCCGTGCAGGGCCACTGTGGGAAGTTACAAGCTGCACGCAGCTGTGAGAACACGATGTTGGAGAGGGGAGCTGGGAGGGCTGTTACCTCAGAGAGGGGAGCTAGAAGGGCTGTTATCTCACCCTCCTGCTCGGCGGTGTCTCCGGCGTAGTTGGGTTGGTAAGACTCGCATGAAGGGAAAACAATACGCAAGTAACTGCTCATGCTAGGAACTGTAACTGCTTATGTCAGTGACTGCTTATGCAAGGCTATAACAGAGCAATAAATACTGTTGTGCTTTGAAATATCATATGCTGGGTGATCTTTGTGCATAGGAATCCTACAAATAGGTTACATTTCTTACACCTTCAGCGGGAAGAGTGTGATCCTTGCTTTTACTAGTAAAAAACGTGAGACAGCAGAAGTCCACATAATCTGTCAATCACTAGCCTTGATTAAAGCAACTTTCCCATTCTGTTTAATTGACTTTTTTGTTAAAGCAGTCTTAAAGTATACACATGATATGTGACTTTTAGTTTAACATGAGATCTATCACAGTAGTTTTAAAACTTGAAAGGGTAAGCAACTCTCTCCTAAACCACTGCCTTAACATACCTAGGCAGGTCACTTGTTTGTTATACGAATGTGTTACAGTATAATATTTACTGTAATTTAATGTCATGCTTAAGCATTTAGAGCTTAGGGTAAATAGTTCTAATCTAAAACTGAAAATACAGAAAGCAAATGGCATTTTTGCTGCAGTTGATCTCTGAAGAGAACACTGTGCATTTCTCTGTCAGCTAGAGAGGAGTGGAAGCTTACAGGTATCCAGAGCACTGTGGTGCCTTAAGGTTAAGATAGATGTTCTGTAACTGTTGAGACGTTTTTCTGATTGACAGTTCCATTATCAAACAAAAGGGAGAAATAATCCTCTTGATGAGGGAAAAGACAATTGCTCTGATCTCTTGTCCGACGTACTTCATACAACCCTGAATTAAACACTTTTTGCGGGTTATATTTAGGAACTTATTTTTTAATGTGAATTAAAGTAACCTGTATGCTTTAGGTAGATCTCAGAGTATAACACAAAAATAAATACTGGCTGAACACAGATCAGATCTCTCTGTGTGATACACTTTGGTATATCCGTGCCTTAAGGTAATGTTAAAACAAAAGCAAAGTTGATCCATCAGCCATGTAGGTTGCTCTTTTGGGTGGACATATTGGGGGGGGAAAATGACCCCAGAAACAATGTTTCTTTTAATGGGCCCTCCTTGTCTCAGATTTTTTTAGCTTTTAAAAGGCGTAGGATCTTTGAAAGCTTATTTTCATATACTGATATTTTATGACAGTGTGAGAAAAAAAAGCGTTTTTATTTTAAAAGTGTAGAATAAGAACCTCTTCTCTACTTTCAAAGTCTCTCAATTACATATGATAGATGTATTTGCATCCACCTCTACAGTATATTGCTACACTAGAAACAGCATTTGAATCAATACCAGAAAACAAAGCGTGTTTCTTTATATAACCAAATATACCTTGTACTCAGAATAGTAACTCTTTCAGGAAATAACTTTCAAATTATGTCAGTTTTCTGAGCTGATCTTAAGCTTTTTTTCCTGTCCCTTCACTTCTCTTTTCATCCTTCTAGATTTACATTTTTTATGGCACTCGGTCAAACGCTGAATTTGTGATCCACAGTGGTTTTTTCTTTGACAATAATTCACATGACAGAGTGAAAATAAAGCTTGGCGTGAGTAAAAGTGACAGGCTGTATGCTATGAAGGCAGAGGTCTTAGCTCGTGCTGGTATCCCAACGTAAGTAAAACACAATGCCATGGATTTTTAAAAACATTTCTAAAGTATATAGTGTCCAGTAGAGCATATATAAAGCTGTTCTATGATAGTTTTCTTAGGTGTAATATTTCTGCTGTTTGTATAACAAATTAAAGTTATTGTAATAATATTTACAGAAGTTCTCTGAGCTATATTATCATCTAATTTGGACCATATATAAGGAAAAAAGCCTTTGCTTTAATAACCATTTCGACAAAAAAAAAAGAGCAAGGATTAATTTGAAGCAATCTGTGGTTTTTCTTTCTCTCCCATCCCTTGCAGACATACTGCGATGCTCAGAATGTGAACCACAGCAGTTTCCTTTAGTCTTTTCAGTTCAGAGGGTACTGTTAGAAGCAGCAGACATAAAACATTGCATTTTCATGAATTTATTATGAAAACCATATAAAAATAATTTTAAGTGTAAAATTGCGGAGATAATTGTTCTTTTCAGATACAGGTTAGGGAAGCTTTTCTTCAGTTTGATGAACTAGTATTACCTAATTTTTTAAAAGTTACTTTTGCAACTGTGCGTTTGTTGTATGCTTTAAGGTGTTTTATGTTGAAATAAGTTCAAAGGCACGACAATAGAACTTGCATTTACTGTTGCTGTTTATTTTATTAGTTCCAGTGTTTTTGCCTTGCATTCCACTGAGCCTCCAATCTCTGCCCAACTTTTGGCTTTCCTTCGTGTGTTTTGTATGAGTGAAGGTAAGATGTTTTATAAAGATAACCTGATTTACGTTTGTATGGGGTTTGGTGTTTTTGTTTGTTTTTGTTTTTGTTGTTTTTTTTTTTTTATTGCAGGAATGTGATAGACATTTATATAAAACATTAAGCTAGGAGATGGGCAAAGTTGAGGTTACACTAGTGAGAAACTCAATCTTTGGCCAGGTTGTCTGAGGGAATATTTCAGTAACATAGGCCTTTCTGGAACTCCTAAAGCATGAGGTGATGCGGTTTTTAGCTGCTTTTAATCTCCCATGCTGTTGTGAATGAGCAAGCTTTGGAGCTTGATCTTTAGTTCTTAGGTTTAAAAATGGTTCACAGAACAAGATCATGCGAGACCTAGGGATTTACATGCTTAAAACCATAGCATATTTAGCCATCACTGCTAGAATCATTTAGATATGGAATTGGAATATTCTGTACTGTAGAAGAAATATGGAAGAGACATTTCAAAGTTGAGTATTTTCAATATTTTGATAATTCATACTCTAAAACCAACTTACTTATTTGCAAACTGTCTTTGTAGTGTTCCTCTAATGTTAGGGAAAAATATATGTACAATTAATAAATATTCTTGTAATTTGTGCCTGTGAACTTCTGATTAAATGTTTGTAATAGCTGCTTGCTGGTTAGATGTGGTTTTGGAGGTTATAGATGTGACAGTTTTTCATGACAGTCAGAGAATTCCCTTGCAGTTAGTGATGCTGTGTGGATGATGCAGATTTTAATAGCAGTAGGAATACTGAAATTGTTAAGTTTTTGCATGTCGTCTATTTGCTTTCTTTAATAAAAACAACCTACCTTGTTTAGTGTCATGGCTTCACTGCATCCTGCATCCTTCCTCATCCATCTTTTAGAACTTATTAAGAAATTAGAATAGGATAGAATAGTTCAGTTGGAAGAGGCCTACAGCGATCATCTAGTCCAACTGCCTAACCACTTCAGGGAAATAAATTCAGGTAAAGAAAATTTTAAGATGCTGATGAGGGGGTGAATTTTGGCTCAGAGAAGAAAATATAACTAGTAAACATTTTAGTTGCATTGCTCTAATATATGATTGTGCTCAAATTATTATGTCTTATATAGTATTTAAGAAAACTGTTTATTGAGAAACTACATGCAAGTAATTTGTGAAGTTTGTGATAGCTGCTTTGCAGGAGTGAAATTTGGTAATTAAAAGATTAATGTAATTTGTGTAATGTTAAGGGACTGATTAAATATTTTCTACTCTGTGTGAGTTTTGTTTGATGGATGTCTTTTCTGACCAACTGTAGGGAATTTCTGCTACTGAAAAAGATTACCAAAACAGTAGGAAAAATAATTCCATTGCTGTTTGCATACTTTCTGGCTTATTCCTTTTATTATCAAAAAGTTAGCTGAAGGCTTTAAAGAATTCCTCCCTTTTGTTTATGAAGTATTATACAAAACATTCCATCTTGCTGGCAGAGAGTTACGCTGTGTATGAGAGACTATGGTATATAAAGTATTTATTTCAGAGTGGAGCAGAAGGTCCATTTACTGCCACCCTCAAGACTTCCAGTTGTCTCTTTGAGGAGAATCCTAGAAATAATCAGCATATCTAATAATTCTTTTTTGAGGAGAGGGTTTTTTGTTAGCTGCTCAAAGCAATGTTATTGAAAATAAATCTTTCTGCAGTTTGTCAATTGACAAAGTGAAATATGAGATTGTTTTTAACAGATTGGTTTTATACTTATTGCAGAAGAGCTGAAGGAACACTTGATAGGCGAGCATGCCATTGACAAAATCTTCACTCTAGGGAACTCTGAGTTTCCCATTAGCTGGGACAATGAAGTTAAACTTTGGACATTCCTAGAAGCCAGAGCATCCCTTCTTTTGAAAACCTATAAAACAACTGTGGAGGTAAAATCATAATTTAATGTAATTTAAATGTCTGAAATGTTTTGTGTTATGATTGTAGGAAAAGATACTTTGTCCCCCATCTTGTCTTTACAAACTTTAATCTGAATGTTAGTACATAATTCATTCTGTACTTTTTAAAGTGTAGAAACAGATTTGCATTATCTAAGGAAAATCAAATAAGATTGCAAAAAAAAAATTTTGTTAATGTAATTTTGTTAATGTATTTTTTTCTTTGATTCTCCAAATAGAGGCTACCTACTTTTTCTCTGCAAGTAAAATGGGGAATCAGTTTTAACTTGTTGTCTATTAGTTGCATGCTCTAGACTGCAAAGAAATGTGCTACTATTGTGTCTACAGGAACCTACGTGTTTCCTATATTTGTGAAGTCTCCTGACTTCACTCGTTATGCAGGCTGATCTATGCAGAGAAATTCTTGGCTTCTTTATGTATTCTTGACAAATTTCACTGGTACTCCATGCAGACCCCCTCATTCATATATGTCCAATTGGCTCAGCCTGAAGAACCTAGTGTCAGTTATTGTTAATGCATAGAGAGAAAAGTTGAGGGATTTATTTTTTTTTAATTGTGCTGGTTGTTACTAAAAAATTTGCTTTTTCTTTTCTAACAGGATGATAAGTCCTTCTTGGAGACCCATGACCTTACTTCACATGCGATAATGGCTATCAAATTGCGCTTAGGTGAAAAAGAGATCTTGGAGAAAGCAGTAAAGAGTGCGGCTGCTAGCCGAGAGTATTATAGCAAACAAATGGCAGATGGAGCTCCGCTTCCTAAATATGAAGAGAGCAATATTGCCTTGTTGGAGAACACTGTGGCAGACTCTAGACTCCCTATTGTCCTGAGAAACCTAGAAGATGTAGAAGAGCAAGGGGACTTAAAGATTGATGAAGCTATTGATGCTGAAGTCACAGAGAATGGGTTTGTAAACGGTGGAAACTCTCTATTTAATGGGACCAAATCAGAAAGTGAAAATCTAAATAAAGAGAAAAGCAACAGAGAGACTGAAGATGCCAAAGAATCTTCTTCAGAAAGTACTGATGAGGTTAAAGAATAGTTCTAAAAATTTTACTTTATTGTGAAATTAAATTAGCTGAAATTTATGAACAGTGCATTTATGTTGGTGTGTTTCTTTGTTAACATTTCTCCTTCTGCAGAGAAAAATGTTTTTGCTGCTTTATATGAAAATGAATTTTTAAGTTATTTAAAAGATTTAGTATCCCTTTTCAATTAAGATTGCCATCTTGCTTTCAGGCAAAAACTGGGGAAAGAGGTGCCTTTGGAAGATTTTGCAGCCCTTTATTGAACCAAATGTATTTTCTTCCTGGGGAAGAATTAAGCTCTTCTATCTGCTGTACTTTTGTTGTTCTGTCACTCTGACTACCGAAATTAAAAGCTTGCTTTGCCTCCTGCCAAGAAAAGCAGAAGGCAGGACTGAGTCGGTATTCAGCATGAAGGTGGGAGAGCAGTACAGCAGAAAACTGGATAAGAGGATCAGAAACTTGGGAGACTGGAGGAAAACCTGTTTAGAATCAGGTATGCCAGTCCAGAAAAAGGTAAGGTGGCAACCTTATGATTGGTAGTTTTAAATGTTGATGAAAATCTAACTTGCATAGACTTAAAGTGATCTCTGAAGGTTTCAGTTACTTTGTCTTTTGTTTACTGTATAAAAATATCTCATCTTTCTTCTTCAGTCAGAGTTAGGCTGCTACAATACAACATTCACCAACTTTTAAAGGCTGACTTCTTTTTATTTCCAGGCGGTACCTTTTATTTACAATGTTGGCAGCGCTACTGGAGAGTTTGAAAGCAGATAGGCCAAGCCACAGCTTTAAACTGTACTGTTCAAAGTGAGGTTGTTACCAGCTTCTTCAGGTTTTCACAACCAGCTAGAGATTTTCAAAGCTACACTTTTGACTAAACCATTATTAAAAGGAAAATATGATTAATATTCCTGTCTGCTAGTCCTTCATTTCTGTGTTGTTGGACGTAACACTGAATGTGACATGGTTACCTGATCTTACTCAGCTTCATCTTTTGGTTAAGTTATTAATTGATGCTGTTTTCTTGACGGAAATGGCAGGCAGGCTGATGTATTTTTGGCCCAAGTCCAGACCGCAGCGCGTCTGCAGTACGCTTTACCGTTTAGATTGTGTCTTTGTCTGATGCACATTTCTTGGGATACCTCCACAAGTTCAGCAAGTCTACTGTCTCAGCAGTTTCGGTCACCCTCGTACTATATGTTTTAACTTCTTGGTGAAAACAATACAATGCTAGCACAGTGCAATATCAGAACTAGGGTAATTCCAAAGCTTGTCTTTGAAATTACCTGGGTATTGGGAGTAGAGGAGGGTGGAATATTTTTATTTTGTAGGTGAATGGAGAAGAGTATAAAGTGATTTAATACTGTTCTCAATATTAAGGACTTTGTCTTTTACCTTTGTATCTTTAAGTTCAAGATAATGGATAGAATGGACAAGCTTGGACAGTTGTTTAACGCTCAATAATGTTGCGACCTGCTCATCCAAGATCAGCTGCAGTAAAATGTCTTTTGGCATATTATAGATTTATTAGATTTTGCTTCTTTTATACTGCAACTTGGAAAATGTGTTTTTGCATAAATCTTCAGTGCAATACACATGATAAGTAGTGACTTTCAGGTTGTCATAGTTTTGGTGTTCAGTTAGTATCAGTGCAGGGAAAATAGAAAAAATAGTTTTTTAAAAAATATTTCACTAAGAATGGCATGTTGCCATTGCACCTTGGATATTGCTTCACCACTAACAAGATGCTGGACCGGTATTTTTGTAACTATATACTGCCTTTGGTAGAATGTTATGAATTGTTGTCTTGACAATTTAAATGTCACAAAAAATCATTACATTTCAGGTTTTATTAGGACCAATATTCCAATTATGTTTCTGGCACTTACATTGCACAACTTTGTACTAGTACTACGATGCAATTCTGAAACTAGCCTTCCCTGACAATTATAACTGTAATTTAGAATTTAAATGCTTTGATTCAATCTGATACACTGCATTTTGTTCCAGTATTTACTGATATCTACAACTTAGCAAAGCCTGTGGTCACTACAGGACAGAATGTGTGGGTTTTCTTGAATAAAATATACTTCCACCATGTCTTCCTTGGTGAGTGTATTATACAAACAAAACCTCTGCCTGCTACCAGCTGCTGTATCTTTTGGGGTCTGTGGGGAGAGGAATAACTGTCCAGATGTACAGATAAAGATTAAAGGAGAAACAGCAGGCAAAAAAAAGGAAAGGAATTCTAGCAAACAGAAAGGGAAAGTGGTCTATTAAGTGCGTGGTCAAAATCTTACTCTTTTAGTGTTATTTAGAAAAATACGTTGCATACAATAAAAGTAGTGAGTAATCTAATTTTGTAATTTGCATTTTTCCTCTATGCATGTAATGGTTTCTCAGAAGCACTAACCTAAAACTTAAGCTTTTGAAAACTGAGGTGGAAACAAAAAAAATTGGCACTGATGAGCCCTTATTACCATCTGTGACGAAAACAGACCTTTCAAAGCATTTTAAAGTTAACTTTCTTCATAATGTTTGGTTAAGAGGCTGTTCACACTAATCCCAGGCTAAATGCCAAATCTTGCTTCTGTTTAGCTAGCTATCTGAAGTATTCCTGTAAGAAAGGCATCACTTGGATTTCTCAGACCATTCTCCAAAAACAAAAGGGGCAGGGGGAAAAAAAGCCCTTCTGGATTTTGCATGATTCTACCTACTGATGAATCGTTTCCCTAACAACCTATGACTTCTTTGGCTCTAGACTCCAAGATGATGTCCGTATAGCCCTGTTGATAGTCAAATATACAAAATTGAATGACAGCCCCCACTCTGAAAAAACACTTGTGAAGTATATAAACTCAACCTCAGCTTAAGTGCTATCATGAGTACATGAGAGCTGAGCACCTTCTGGCTGTGGAGGTAAGATGGTTTAAGATCTTGACTAAGGCTGTGTTTAAGCATCTTGGATAAAATAAGTATTCCTTCCTTTGGATATTGTTAAAAGGTGGTATGTAGGGAAAATCTATGCAACTCAACAATAGCTGCATTCTTGAGGATAATTTACTTTTAGAGAGGAATGATCATCATGGAGTCGTGTTTCAAAGGTACACTGGAAGATTTAGGTTACACAAACTGTTCTCTAGTTCACATGTTTGGGAACAGTATTTACCGCCTGCTGCCATTTGTATCACCCTCATTTTCTAGAAAGTAACTATGAAACATAATTCAAAGTGTTTCAGTCTGACACAATAAAGATGCTCCCAGAATCCGTTGTTCTTTTCTGATTTTGCAGACTGAAATTCAGTCCTTGCTATTTCTTGTACTCTGTGCCAAACAGGACTCTACAGAAAAAAAACACTTATCTACCAAATTTATCTGATGATGCAACACCCATTCCTTTTTCTTTAGAAGATTTTTAACTGATCCTTGTTAAAGTCAGATATGACCACATGATTTTCACATAATTACCATCTATATTTAATAGTTTCTAACATGCTTCCTTCTTTGAGTGCATTGCTTGCTGTACAAAGTACAGCACATGAATTGGTGACTCACAGTTAGAAGAGCTTCCTTAGCATTTCTCAGTTTCTACATCTATTTCCTCATGAATGCCACAAGTTTGGAAACCATGTGGAGGATTTCTCAGTTAAAATAAATAGAATCATAGAATAGTTTGGGTTGGAAGGGACCTATGAAGGTCATCTAGTCCAACCCCCCTGCAAGAAAGAGGGACATCTCCAACCAGCTCAGCTTGCGCAGAGCCCCATCCAACCTGGCCTTGAATGTTTCCAGGGATGGGGCATCCACCACCTCTCTGGGCAACCTCTTCCAATGTCCTACCACCCTTTGTAAAAAACTTTTTCCTTATATCCAGTCTGAACTTACCTGCCTCTGTTTTAAAACCATTACCCCTTGTCCTATCACAACAGGCCCTGCTAACGAGTTTCTCCTCGTCTTTCTTATAAGCCCCCTTGAGGTACTGGAAGGCCACTATCAGGTCTCCCCGGAGCCTTCTCTTCTCCAGGCTGAACAGCCCCAACTCTCTCAGCCTGTCCTCATAGGAGAGGTGCTCCAGCCCTCTGATCACTTTTGTGGCCCTCCTCTGGACCTTCTCCAACAGGTCCATGTTCTTATGTTGGGGGGCTCCAGAGCTGGACGCAGTACTCCAGGTGGGGTCTCACCAGGGCAGAGTAGAATCACCTCCCTTGACCTGCTGGCCACACTTCTTGTGATGCAGCCCCGGATGTAGTTGGCTTTTTGGGCTGCAAACACACATTGCTGGCTCATGTTAAGCTTGTCATCCACCAACACTCCCAAGTCCTTCTCCTCAGGGCTGTTCTCGATTCCAGCCTGTATTTGTGCCTGGGATTGCCCTGACCCATGTGCAGGACTTTGCACTTGGCCTGACTGAACTTCATGAGGTTTGCATGGGCCCACCTCTTGAGCTTGTCAAGGTCCGTCTGGACGGCATCCCTCCCCTCCAGCATATTGACCACACCACACAGCTTGGTGTCGTCAACAATCTTGCTGAGGGTGCACTCTATCCCACTGTCCATGTTGCCAACAAAGATGTTGAACAGGGCTGGCACCAATATGGACCCATGAGGAATGCCGCTGGTCACCAGTCTCCACTTGGACATCAAGCCATTGACTGTAACTCTTTGAGTGCGGCCATCCAGCCAATTCCTTATCCACCGAGTGGTCCATCCATCAATTCCATGTCTCTCCAGTTTAGAGACAAGGATGTCGTATGAGACAGTGTCAAATGCTTTGCACAAGTGCAGGCAGATGATGTCAGTTGGTTGTCCCTTATCCACCAATGCTGTAATCTCATCATAAAAGGCCACCAAATTGGCCAGGCATGATTTGCCCTTGGTGAAGCCATGTTGGCTGTCACCAATCACCTCCTTTTTTTCCATGTGCCTTAGCATGGTTTTTAAGAGGATCTGCTCAATGGCCTTGCCAGGCACAGAGGTGAGGCTGAGCCTGCAGTGAAGTATCTCAATCCATACTTAAGAAAATAGCCACAGATGGTCCTGGATTCTTTTGAGTTTTGTGTCCCTCTAGGTTCACAGATGTATTCAGTCTATTTAAAAATTAAATAAATGGCTGCTATAGAGTTAGTGTAAATGACATAAACTTGAGCTTTAGTAATACAAATGAAATCTATCATAATTTATTTAGTGAAAAACATCAATAGAAATTTTGCGAAATGCTAAAGCGCCTATCCAATGATACCAAGCAGAAACCAAAACATCTTTTTTTTTTTCCTTTTTTGTAGCCTTTTGTTGAATATGGAGTGTTGTAGTACTTATACTCCTGGATTATCAGTAACAGGCTTTGAAATATGCTTGAATAAGCTGTTTTGTGTAGCTGCATACATTGGGTGGTATATGATATACGTATCATATACTTCGAACAAAATGTGATTTTTGCCTTGTACGTTGTCTTTAGTCATTAACAATTATTTTTATTTTCAGTGTACATAGACATCAAACTTAACTTACAAATTAAATATAGGAATTTTTTATATATTTTTTTTATATTGCTAGCAGCATGAACTGGACCTGGTGGTTTACAAAGTAATCAAGTTGGTCGTTAGTGTTTGCATTACCCAGAAAGTGTAGCACAGTCAGTACTGGAATGGTTGGAAACAAGAAAGCATTTGACTTCTTCCTTTGTCTCTCATGCCAGGAAGCCTTAACAGCTGGAGCTGGTGCCATTTTTCGTCATGAAATATTAAGCTAGATAGGGGAGGAAAGCAAGGAGATGTCCTTCAATGGAAAATAAAAGCTGGACCGCTGAACACTAGCTAGTTTGTTTTGGAGGCAGTGGTTGCTATCCTGAAGAATAAGTAGTTTAGGAATTATTTCAGTGAGTGTTCAAAAAAATAGTATCGCCAATTAGTACTGTAGTTACTGTGGATTTTGAAGCAAGCCATAAATTTCACAGTTAGACAAGGGCTTCACTTTCCCTAGGAACAGGTGAAAACATATGAATTATAAACTGTTGTTATGTGTTAAACTGGCAGTGAAGAACAGATGCAAGTGGCTGCTTGCCTTGCTGTCAGTGCTGAGGGCAACCTGAGTGAAGTCTGGGGTGGAGCCACTGTTGTCCATTAACTTGCTCCTCTGCCATTGTGGGAGAACCACTCAGCCCCACGGGGGTAAGGAAAGGCTTTATGAATCCAGCATGGAAGGACCGGACCAAGCTACAGAAAGCAATATGAAGATAGAAGATAGTGTTGTATTCAGGACTCTCACCTGAAACATAATGTTCCTAGGCTTGGGGACCTTTGTCTAAATAATATTTTTGTATATAGGACTATTTTATTATATTATATTATATTATTTGAACCCGAGTCTTCCATCTTCCAGGTGATTCCTTCTGTTGTCTGCGCTCTGAACTCCTTTTATTTCTCTTTTTGTGATTTTTATTAAAGATTTTTGAGTATACACACACAGAATTATTTTCTTTAACTTCCCAATTGGGAGAAACTACACAATCATTTTCCAATTAAATCCAATTCAGACATGGCAAAATAGGTAATGCTGACCACCACAACTTGTGCTTTTGAGCAGCTTAACATGAACTGGAGTGAAACAGATCTGTAGTCCTTTGAGACCTGGTTTTTCTTCTTCAGAAAGGTGTTTAAAATCTGCATGAGGATAGGCAATAAAATCTTGCGTTCATGAGAAGTCTTGATTTCCCAGCTGAATCACTATTACTTATGCACAGATTCAGATATGAGCAGCATTAGATAATTTAACTTAAACACTCAGGATTTTATTTAATATTAAGCACATATTGTTCTTGAAAACTGGCCCAACTTGACAACCCTGAACACACGAGCGACTTGTCCTCCAAACAGAATCAACAGGGGCGCAGAACATCTGTTTCGCTTACAGGTGTTACAGGCCAGGTAACCTCTTGCTTTGGGTCAGGCTGGAGCCACCTACCTGTTCCCTAAATGCACTTGCTATCTAGAGGAGGAATACTGGCTGTTCTCCTGGCCAGTTCATCCACGTTTGACGTGGTGGTGGGGACGTCACAAGGTTTCATGTTGTGCTGCTGACTGGGATTTGTGCAAATGGAGTATTTTTTTTTTTAACTTTAATTTTGTGAATGCTGTTTGATTTAAATATTGTGCAGTTTGTTGGCATATTTACAAAAATTGTGTTTCTCTTCTGTAAGGCTGAAATTTGGGAACTATGTAGGTGTCCTGCATCCAGCAATTGCTTTATGCTATGGTATTAGGGCAAATTCATTTCCCTTTGCTTTATTCTACGCTGGCTCACCACTTTCAGTGCTGTTAGTAACTCAGCCAAGCCTCCTAATTTTAGCACTCATAAGTGGGGTTGTATACAGATTTGTGGTCCAAAGGTATGAATAATGTGCCTTAAAACTGAATCTCCATACTGAAACAGGCATGCACAAACAGCCTCCTATGAACTGCAAAGGAATTTTTAGATTAACTTGAATATCTGTAAGAAAGCCCCACTGCCTTGCAGCAATTAATTCAAGTGATTGGATGCTAGAAATGGTTTATTATAATTGCACACAGGTAGTAATTTATTAGGGTGGCTGTTTCTTTTGGCATATGTCAAGAAGGTCAGAGTTTAGACTTTTTTGGACATTAACCTAGTCTTCTGAAACTCTGAAGTTCCACTTTTTGGTCATTAATTTCATACATGCTGAGATTGTGACAATTAACCCACTTAATAAAGGTCAAGTTTCAATTTTTTCCAATTTCTGGAACACTTAACTTTATTCCTTCTTGAAAATGGGCAGCTACAGAATGATAAATAGTTATTAAATGAGAACGAAGATGTAGTTCTGCTGTCAAGATACTATTGAATGGTTAGCAACAAAAGGACCAGAGCTGCTATGGAATTGAAGTAAAAGGAATAGCGTAAAACAGACTACAAGAAAAGTATAGATCACAGTAAGCTGTTTAAAATAATTTCCACTAACATCCTAGTTAACTTACTCTACCTGAGCTTCTAATTATGCAAATTCATAATTTGTACCTTTAATTTTTTTCATGTGTGATTTTTTCCCACAGCTCTAAAGCAGCGTCTAACCGCAGCTGAAAGGTATAAACAAGCAAAGTGAATAAGGAAATGGTGGTGGTGTTTTCAGATTACCAAAGCCTAGTTATATTGCATTTTAATAATACTTGGATTTCAATAAGCCACAAGGTTAGATAAAAATAAACCCTTGGTTCTATGTAGAGACTTATCCTAAAGGATACATTGGTATGCTGGGTCTCTTAAGCTATCACTTAAAAATTAGAACTGAAGTATGTTGTCATTTTTGAAACTTCTGAAAAGTATCCATCAAAAAGCATGTTTATTAATTTTAAATTGCATCGTCCATTGAAGAAATGTTTGCAGATGAATCAGAAGTAGTCATTTTCTATGTTAATAAAATCATTGCACCTTTAGTATTATGTCAGTGCTGAGTGATTTTTTTGGAAATCTATTTTTCACCTACATTTTTACAGTGTTTTTAGATATTGACTAAGACTGTGAGTCCTTCTGGAGTGTTACTTTAGTAGTCTTATAGGTTGAGGCTGAACACTGCAAAGCAGGAATGACACACGAATCTTTCAAATAATAAGAAGCTGTGGATTGACAATAATAGTGTTTGCTGTATAATTTTTTTCATGAAGTAGTACAAGTACCCAAGTCTCAGAAATTGAGATATCAGTCACAAATTCTCAGTCCTGTCTTGTGGAAGCTGCATCTCTGAGCTTCTGAACAGGCTCACTTCAAGTACAAGGGTAGGAAGCGTCCGGCAGTATTAACATGCACACCAGTGTAATTGCCCAGCATTCATATCCTCGTCACTCAAGATTAGATGAAATTATTTCCCCCTGATAAAAAAAGTGTGGCTTTTGAGTTTAAAATACTACAACGCAGTTTGGCAATTATGTGGCTTATTTTTCTTGGGAGAGGTCTAGCTGTTGCTTTAAAAACTCTTGCATTGTCCCCAGAGGGTTTTACAGACACACACACACGTACGCAAGCCCTTGAGGTATTCTCTGCCCCTTCTCCCTTTGAGAGGAGTTATTAGCCTGTGTTAATGCTGTCTAAATGCTCACTACTTAGTAGCAATACTTGTGGGACACATGATTTATAGCCACTTGATTCAGAAGATTTTCAGCTAACGCTAAGTAATCATTTGAAATTATCAAATATCATCTGCCATGAGAAGCAAATACACAGCACAATGATAGTTATCAAGCTTACTCTCAGCAAAGCATATTAATCTTCAGATTTTACTTTTGGGAGTAGTAATATTCTCTGACAGAACATTTCAGTCATCTTAAGCTGAGTTTCAAGAAGCAGCAGCATTTTTCCTCAGTGAAATGAGGTTCAACAGGTGGAAGTTCAGCCTGAAAATGATGTGCAGTCTTGAGGTGGGCCTCATGATTTTGCATCACAAAAATTAGCTAGCCTTTTCCTCTTCTTTCTGTTATTAAGAGAGCTATTTTTGCTGTCCATATTGGGCAACTGTATAAAAATAGACAAGTTTTATATCTTGGCAGGATTAAATGAGAAGGATGTATGTCTTTTTTCATATCCTTGAATATCAAAACAAGACAAGCCTATTTAGGAACTAGAATTTTATTGCCTAGCATATATTTGCATCATGCAGTGAAGACATTCACTTTCATGGCACGTTTTCTCCCAATGGTTTCCAAATGCATCACAGCTCTCAGAAAACTGAATTTTTGCAGTACTTTTCTGAGATGAAGAAGCATTATTATGTTTTCTGACATTAAGAAGGGACTACAATAGGGTGACAGAACCTGAATCTGTGGTTCTGATCACAAGAGGTGGTTTTGTTAAATGTTTTCAGAATCATGTGAAATAGTTTTATGAACAAAATACAAGATTGTTTCTAGAAAGTGAAAAAAAATGTGTGCCTGCTAATTGTTTAGAACAAATTAGGTTGAGGGAGGTGATTCTCCCCCACTATTCCACTCTGGTGAGACCCCACCTGGAGTACTGCATCCAGCTCTGGAGCCCCCAACATAAGAAGGATGTGGATCTGTTGGAGCGAGTCCAGAGGAGGACCATGAAGATGATCAGAGGACTGGAGCACCTGTCCTATGAGGTTGTTCAGCCTGGAGAAGAGGAGGCTCCGGGGAGACCTTATAGCGGCCTTCCAGTATCTAAAGGGGGCTTATAAGAAAGATGGGGAGAAACTCTTTAGCAGGGCCTGTTGTGATAGGATGAAGGGTAATGGTTTTAAAATAGAAGGAGGTAGATACAGACTGGATATAAGGAAAAAATACTTTACAATGAGGATGGTGAAACACTGGAACAGGTTGACCACTGAAATAGTAGATGCCCTATCCCTGGGAACATTCAAGGCCAGGTTGGGCAGCGCTCTGAGCAGGTCCCTTCCAACCTGAACTATTCTGTGATTCTAAATGTTTACTAAAATAAGCAGTTAATCTTTAGGAATAATAGATCATTAAGCATTGGGTTGTTTTTTTTTTTCTCCCTAGCCATGGGTTGGGGGAAGAAAGTAATGCTATAATGGCAGTGCTAGGCTTCTCCAAGGACAGGCTGGCGTTCATGGGTGTAATTGTACCTGTTCTGATCCACACTTCTTCTCTGGGTTCAGTGATGGAAAATATAAATAAAGTGTTAGCTTGGAAATCACCGAGGAACATATAATGATATGATCTGGTCATCCGATTTCCAAGAAGATATAAAGAACCAAATACAGACACCAAAGTTAAGGTGGAGCTTCTACATGAGAAAGCCTCTAAAGGCTTTTCAAGGTAAGGAGTAGTTGTGATACAGATATATGAAGCAATGAAAGGTGCTGTAGAGAAAAGCATAGCTGGTTGATTTAGGGACAAAATGTTCTCTCAGGAAGGTATTGGTCTAAACCGCACATGTCTGCAGGAAAGGGTGAGGTTTAGCATGTCTTCCTCATGTAGAATACTTCTGATAACATTGGATCTGTCAAAGCATCCCTATTTTGATGTTTTGAGGCTGATTTTTTAAAGAAACAAAACCCAGACAGTGACATGATATCTTTGCATTTCCCTACATGTTACTTATTTCTTAAGTTACTTAAGTCTTAAATGTTAAGAATTTGTTGCTCAGCTTCATATTTGACAAAATGGTGGAAATCTCAGAGATTACTGAGTCCCATGAAAACCACCAGCCAGGTAGTGCCCTACTTTAGGGACAGACCTGCTTCACAAACCCATATGTTGTTGGCCTACAGAAAAAACATGTGGAGACAGCCCCAGTCATAGTTCATGGTCAACCATGAGAACCAGAAGAAAACCACGTCTTGTTCACAAAAGCAACTTAAATTTAAAATGTCTGATTTGAGCTTGAAATGACCTTTTATTTAAGAGTTTAAGGTAGTTTAAAGACTTCAACCTATTTATTTGAAATACTGAAGCAAAAGATTCAAAGTGATCAATATTTTAATTTTTTTTTGTCCTTCAGTGCAAATGGTCAAGAATGAATTTTGCTGCAAATTGAAGAACAAATTTGGATCTGGATTGGAAAGTTGCTTTTTGGCATAACCACAGTCCCATTTATCCCTCTCTACGTAGGAGGACCAGGGGCAATCTGAAGGGCAGGCAATCTCAAACTGACCCAGCAAAACGTAGTTGACCACTGACACTTATAGAATCATACAATCATAGAATGACTAGAGTTGGAAGGGATCTTCAAAGGTCATCTAGTCCAACCCCCCTGCAAGGAACAGGGACATCCCTGACTAGATCAGGTTGCTTAGAGCCTCATCCAACCTGGCCTTGAATGTTTCCAGGGATGGGGCTTCCACCACCTCTCTGGGCGACCTGTTCCAGTGTTCTACAACTCTCAGTCTAAAAATTTTTTTTCTAATATCTAATCTAAATCTATCTCCCTCTATTTTAAAACCATTACCCCTCGTCCTATCACAACAGGCCCTACTGAACAGCCTGTCCCCATCTTTCTTGTAGGCCCCCTTGAGGTACTGGAAGGCCGCTATGATAGCAGTCTCCCCAGAGCCTCCTCTTCTCCAAGCTGAACAGCCCCAACTCTTTCAGCCTGTCCTCACAGGAGAGGTGCTCCAGCCCTCTGATCATCTTCATGGCCCTCCTCTGGACCCTCTCCAACTGGTTCTTATGTTGGGGGGCTCCAGAGCTGGACACAGTACTCCAGGTGGGGTCTCACCAGAGCAGAGTAGAGGGGGAGAATCACCTCCCTCGACCTGCTGGCCATGCTCCTCTTGATGCAGCCCAGGGTGCGGTTGGCTTTCTGGGCCGCAAGCACACACTGCTGGCTCATGTTGAGCCTCTCGTCCACCAGCGCTCCCAAGTCCTTCTCCTCAGGGCTGCTCTCCATCCATTCTCCACCCAGCCTGTATTTGTGCCTGGGATTGCCACGACCCAGGTGCAGGACCTTGCACTTGGCCTGGTTGAACCGTTGGCCACGGGCCCACTTCTCCAGCCTGTCCAGGTCTCTCTGGACAGCATCCCTCCCTTCCAGTGTGTCGACGGCACTTCATGCTATAGCAAACAAAACAAGAAAGCCACCACTCATGAGGAGTCTGAAAAGGCAAAGCATTGATCTTAATGCTTCAAATTTCTGTTTAAGGAAATAGACAAAATTAAGAAGATAATTAGCCCTCAGCCTAAGATTACAAGCATATTCAGACTGAGAGGGGAATGTAGAAACTTATCCCATGGGCAGGTAATTACACAGTTGTCTAAGGAGAAAGGGTTTTGCATTGTTTTTGATGCTTTTTCTATGCATGACAGAATGGATGTTCAGTGGTCTGAGCTGGATTTCCTACATTCCTCGAAAGACCAGTCAGACCGAGTCTTTGATAACAGACTCATCAGTTTGGCAACATGGAGCTTGAGGAAGTGTGCATAAGTTTCTCTTCTATTTTATTTTATTTGACAACCTTTTTTGAAGATCAGAGCATACTTACAATTTTTATAGAACTCCTAAATCATTAAACTTAGTACATATGCTTATAAATGGCTTTTGTAGTCTGCTTCGGTTTTTTCATATGCTGGGTTTATAGCAGGTAAACTGGAATAAATGCAGGCTCCTGAGTCCCATCTGATTCTCAGTATCCCTGTGAACACTGGCTGGCAAATTGAGCAACTACTGTTTGAAATAGCCACTAAAAGTCTCATGCTTTTCTACTTTCTGACCTTTTTGGTCTAGTTACAAGTCAAAATGGAGCATGTGAGTGGTATACCAGCCTTAGTAGAGGCTAATGCAGCTGTCCATCATCTTTGGTCTTCACAGGCTGCTAGAAAGTACAGCTGCTTTGGTGAGCTGGCACTTGGCTGTAGGAAATTACTAGTTGCTAATAAGAAGGAGGAGAATGTGCATAAAGCAGGTGCCACTGAGGAGATTGAAAGAGCTGTGATGAAATAATACATAGTGCAATACTAATGAGACAATTGAAAACAGCCTCAAACACAAAAATGTTTAAGCCTAAATATCTGAAATGTGTCAATTTCACTGCTTGTTTAGGGTTCTTTTAACATCTTTCATATTTGCAAGATCTCTAAAGACACCCATGCCCTCTCTGGTAAAGGGATAAATATGGTATGTACTGGAATGAGACCTCATTTTGTTCAATTTCAAACCAAATAAGTACGCTGTAGAGATCATGGGAAGTCTATAAAGAGATTTACCTTGAAAGCTAACAAACCAGCCATGGAACAAAGGGGGAATAGCTCTTGTTTGAAGTCAGTGGTTACTGAAATGCAGTATGTTGGCACTTCAAATGCCAGTTTTTTTTTTCCTCTGTAAAGGAGGAAAAGACACGCTGCAGTATTTTGGAGCAAGTGCCTCATGCTGTGATGCAGGATCTCTACCTTTGCTATCCCCCTTCCTGCTTTTATTGACATGCAGAGATAAATACAGCATGGACACTCTATTGCATCATTCTCCATACCTGTAAGCACAGTTTCAAATGTTGAACTACTTCTTTCTGGTTCAGATGAGTCACAGGAGAAGATTATTTCATTAGTAAATGTAAGAACTGCATAAGGACTCAGTGAATCTCAGGCCAGAACCTGAGACGTGGGCTCCAGATTATCCGCTCAGCCCGCAGCAGGGAACAGCTGCCTCTAAACGTGCACCCGGAGGTGCCTGACTTCAGACATGACATGGCCAAGCTCACAGGGCAGGTGCATCCCTGATTTCAGCACAAGTAGTGTCACCTCATTTTTAAAAAAGGACCTGACCTCTGAGGGATCTGGAAAAAAAAAAAGAAAATAAACCTAATTCACAGGCTGTTTTGTTGTGTTTCTGACTGAATCTCATCAGGCAGTGGCTGGTGCCGCATTCAGAGCACTATTTCTTAATTCTCTCTCCTTCACTTCATACTTATCTCACTTTAGAGAGTGTGAAATTTTTCAGTTCATTATGTTCTGAACTGTTATTTAATTGAAGCCCCTAATGTTCAGTCAGTACACATTGCACACAGTCATTTAACATATTCCAGCAGTGCACATTTTTTATAAGTGGTTCAATTGGAAATGATCAAGGTTTGAGCCTTCCAGCCTGTAAAGGCTTCTGCTGTGGAAATGTGAAGTGCTGCTCTCAATAATTTCAAACTGCTTCCTAAACAGGCCCTCTGCTCTGACTGTCTTAAACTGTAGCATAATTTCTCAGCACAGTGTATGCCCAGAACCTCCATTTAAAGTCTTGCACGGAAAGGAGCAAGGCATAGGATTTGACAGAGCCCACTCGCTGTGGAGTGTGGTGGGAAGCCCTCCTCTCTAAACAAAGAGGCTGGGTGGGAGATTTTTGTTTCCCTTCCCCATCTTGTCCAGAAGCACTGGCACAGAGTGACTGCCTGTTCTTCTGCATGGCATGTGTCATGCTTGCAGCTTTGTCCTGAGTTCCATGAGATCTTGTGTGTGACTGGGATATGAGCACATAGAGTCTCTCTAAATCAATTTCTTCCAGAAACTCCAGTGTTGTAAGTAGGATGGCCCCCTAGAAGAAACTAGGAAGAACTGTGGCATTGGGAGCTCAGATCACAACCAACTGCAGTTTCACTGCCCCGGAGTGAAGCCACGGTGAAGAGAAGATACTACCCAGGGATTAGGTGCAGCAGTGCAGCTATTTGAAGTTCACTCTGCCTGTATGGCTGCAACCAGTGACAAAACAGACTGCAAGCTTATTTTTCTTCGATTTTCTATAACCTGTGCATTGACAATAAAAGGAACTGTGTCAGAGGATGGTTGCCTTCAATCTTGCCAAGCCTGATTCTGCACAGCAAAGGAAAGTCTCTACTTGTGAGGGAGAAAATGAAGCTCACCACCTCCCTTCTCCTGCTGCTCAGACCAAAATGGTACTTGGGGATTACTAGCTGTCTGTTGCGGAGGGGGAGGCTAGTGACAGTGGTAGACAACACTGTGCACCACATGGAGAAGAGTCTCCATCACTTTTCAACATTCAAGTTTAAAGCTGAAGATGAGTCAGAGATTCCAGTTTTATTGAAAATGCTTGGTAATCTCTAGTAATGACCTAGTCTAACTAAAGAACAAGCACTCGTTAAAGGTCATTTATCTGAGCAGAGAAAAGTGTTCATTTTCCAAGTGCTGTCATCTTCTCCTTTAATTAATATCAACCGTGTATGCTGTTGGCAGTGACTTCAAATATTGTAGCATAGGAAGACTGGACTTCCAGTGACATTTTTAATGAAAAAATGTAAATCATCTCTCAGGAATGCTGTAATTGAGGTGTTCATTAGCTAACACTGGACTGCAGAGGAATAGCTATAGAAATGATCTGAACTCTGTGAATTTTGGATAATTTTGTAGGAATGAGAAATCTTGCAGACATAACCCAGTAAGCTGCTATCTTACATGTCTGAAGAGGCACAGTCCAGGTAGCCAAAAAGACCATGAAAAAGACAGATGAAGCACAAGGAGGCAAGATCTACACCACTGATGCTTAATGGAAATATAGGACAAGTAGCACAGGAACCTGAATATTTGGGAGATCGCTTCTGTGAAGATCCTTATCCTGATCCTTTAAAGAGATTGATGAAAGCCCTGAAGCACAAGCAGAAGCTATTATATCCTTTCCAGAATGCACTAGGAGTAATCACTCTAACTCTTATACCTTGAGACTGGAAGGGTCCTCTAGATCACTGACTCTTACCTACTCAATTGCATCCCTGGTACATCTCTATAATGTGCTAAGACAAAGGCATCTCATGTTGATAACAAAATAGGAAAAGATGATGATTCCATTGCTGCTATTGGCAGCTTGTTTCAATGTTTGATCACTTTCACTTTCTAAAAAAAAGTATTTTCCTATTGCTTCAGGTCCTAATGGTTGATTTTGTATTTTGCTGGATGCAAAAGCTCTCTTTCTAGCCTCTGCACATTTCCCTCTCTGAATATTATAATCAAGTTTACCTTCCAGGCTTCTTCTTTTGATGAGATAGGCAAAGAAAGCCTCCCATTGTAAGCTGTTTCCTCCAGCCTGACAGTCATTTTGGGGTGTCCCCTATGTGTTCCTCTAATTTTTCAGCCCTCTTCAAAGATTCTTCCACTGGAATATATGCTGGTACCTGTAACACCAAGGCTGTTTATGGTGGTATCTATGTTTTTAATTGCTATTTTGCCTGGTCAAATGTCAAAGTGTTTCAGTAGTCCTCTTTGTTTTAGTGCTTCTGTGAAGTTTCCATTGGATTCTTTGCTCATCATTTGAATCAGTACTATTGATGACATAGTTTCCACAGTTCACAGGTTCTGATTTCTAGACATCTGACTTTGAATTCAGATGCATTAAAAAGTTCTCAGGTTTCATGATCCCATTTTAACAATTGGGCCAGTACATAAGAACTCCATTATTATCTTCACTTATTGTGCCTGAAATTGTTATGTCTTCTTCAATTCATTTTCGGATTAATTTTATTTCTATAAGTCCAATGTTGAGGGTTTTTTTTAATCTCCTAAGTTCCTGTGCTGCATGCCATGTTCTGACAAGAAGCTCTATAGTCAAGTTTAATGTCTTCTGGAATATTTTTACTTACATAGATAAAAATAGGGACATCTTCTCCAGTACATTTTTTTTGGAACAGAGATTGCTAAACTCCACACTTTTCACATTTAGTCATAATTTTAGAAAAACAACAGTACAGAACTGCTTGCAAAGTTTGTGAAGTTCAACTCCAAATTCAGTTTTCCCAATAGTGGGTTGAAGCAAAACTTGTCTCTCCAGGTGCCTTCACTTTTTACTGTGGATGAGGACTGTACAGCATGGATGTTTATGGCTTTTGTTAAATATGTGCATGCTTCACAGTTAGTTTGTACCGTCATTCCGTAAGGAAGAATGTGGATCATCTGCACTAGGCAATTCTTGAGGAAGGCGTCTTCTAGAAATGGTCTGAAAGAAATGCCTTTGCTTAGTCAGGCTGTGTCAGGGCAGAGACATTCAGAGCTGTACATTTCCTTACCAGGGACTTCACAACGGAGAAGAGTGATTGGACTCTCAAAGAAAATTTGCACCTTCAAATTGACTTACAATTATGCAGGTTTTAAACATGCTTGTATGAAGGACTGATGGGTGACAGGCCTTTGGGGACAGAAGAAGGCTGAGTCAGATCCAGTTTTAACAACTGAGAACTTCTGGAAGGGCAGTAGGAGCTGCTCACCTCATGCGGTTTCTGGAGTTAAGGACTGAAGTTGCACTGCAGAAGCACTCCTTGGGGAGTGGGAAATGGGTAGAGACCAGGCAAAGGAGAATGGCAAAGCTCTGATGAGTGAGGAAAGTCTTTAGATTCTCTGTTTTCTAGCAATGTTATAGAATATTTAGACTAATTTTAAAAAAAATGTTTACTTTGATGTGTTTGCTGAAATCAGCTTGGCCTGGATTATTGTCTACCTTCCCTCAGCTATCAATTTCCAGCACTTTCTAACACATTGTGAAGTGACACAAAAAGTGGAATTAGGCCTTGTTCACCTCCCACTGAAGGTAAGGGTTAAGCTCAGCCCATACACATTTAGGTCCTCTTTAACTCCTGTAGACAACCCTGTGTCATTGCCTGAGTTGCTGTATTGAAGCTCACCTGCAGAAAAGATCATGGCCATGAGTGACCTGAAGTCATGCAAGTAAGCGTGGGAGCTGCTGTGAGTGGGATACTGTCAAGCCACACATGTGTGGAACAGAGGTGCAGGTCTGCCACCCCTCTTCGTCCTGACCCATGCTTTTCAGTCCTCTGATGTTCAGACAATTTTTTCTCAATCCCTCCTGTGTTTACTTCCAGACACCCAGTTGTGTACCTGCCATCACAGATGCTGTAGTCTTTGTTCTTCACATACGTCCTTCAACACATAGAATCCAAACACAAACCCAAGAACCTAGGGGATTTAAAAGTGTGAAGTATTTTTTGGTCTTTACAGCCATGTGGTTGGTATTTTGGTGTGCACACATGGATGTCAGCTTGTAACAGCTTCTTGTGATTTTGAAAATGTGTACCAGTAAGTTTTGCAAACAACTGAGAAAAGGAAAATGTAATGCTAATTATTTGTACTGTACTGATGCTGGAGGCCATGGGCAGACTGGTGACCCATGACATTAGAAACAAAGTCCGTCCAAAAAGCTTGTTGCCTAATGGCCTGTCATTGTTTTGTGTGAACGTTACATTTCACTGTTCCAAATCCTAATAACATGTCAGCTAGTGAGAGGTGTAAAGCTCTGGAAGATAAGATTTCTAAATGAAAGATCACAACTCTTTCCAGTGTATATGCCCCAGTAATATCCAAAGCCCCTAGTTCATGCTATAAACAAAATGAGCTAATAATCTTCATTTCACCATAAGGCTGTATCTGTACTCAGAAACTTGCAGTAAAAATCTGAATGACAGATTTATATAACATTTTAAAAAATATCTTGGAAGAAATTTGAACCTTGTTTGCTTAGGATCAAGCAGAACAATTATTTTCATTCTGAGATTAAAATTACTCCTCACTTTCCTCTAAAGCTTAAATCAAATTAATAAATACTTTTTTTAAAAGTTCAAAATAACTATTTTCACTTTGACTTGACTCCATTGTAACTACCTTGTGTCTGAATTATAGAAGTCTTAGTTTTTAGTTACTTTGAGCATCTATCCTAATTCCCAAGAGAGGTGGCATGCTTACCATGTTGAGAATGGCAGAAACCTCTGTGTCAGTAAGTCTAGTTCCCTCAATCTACTGGTTTTCATACTCATCTATAATCCCATTCATAAACTCATAAAGTTACAGTTTAAAACCAATTATGTTTCTTGATCCCACTGCCTGTACCTAGGAGATGCTTCACAAAGCCCTGTCGATGTGGATGTAAGGAGTCAGTTTCTTCCACTGTTGAAAACGGGGTTCTTCTCCAAAACAACAAGAATGGTTTGAGAGATATTGCTGTCTTACATGCAACTCATTAAGGCTGAGGCTAGGCTTATAGGAAGAAGGGAAAACACATTAAAAATGCAGTGAATAAAATCATGTATCTGTACACTGTACTTGCAGGTGCAATTAAAGAAGAAATACTAGCAAGCCCTGTGAACTGCGATGCACCTGCACTGCTTTCACTTAAGCTCCTTCTGCTTTCACATTGCTTTGAACATCAGCATTTGAGCTGATTTGTGTGCAGAGAGTTGCACTGGAACACACATTTTTACACAGAGTGACAAGCTGGTGGTCTCTTCCCTAGTAGAGACGTGTGAAATCCAGTCGAAAGCTATATTATGTGGACATTCCTGATTTTTTTTTAACATGCAGGTTTCAGTAGACCCTTCTGGTAATACAGCCTTGGGAAGTTTTAACATCTATAAGTGCTTGAGCTGTCTAGGAACCAAGTTACTC
>WHYT01016565.1:310603-370604 GCA_009806455.1 Tetrax tetrax
CACATGGATGTCAGCTTGTAACAGCTTCTTGTGATTTTGAAAATGTGTACCAGTAAGTTTTGCAAACAACTGAGAAAAGGAAAATGTAATGCTAATTATTTGTACTGTACTGATGCTGGAGGCCACGGGCAGATTGGTGACCCATGACATTAGAAACAAAGTCCGTCCAAAAAGCCTGTTGCCTAATGGCCTGTCATTGTTTTGTGTGAACGTTACATTTCACAACTCTTTCCAGCGTATATGCCCCAGTAATATCCAAAGCCATGTTCATGCTATAAACAAAATGAGCTAATAATCTTCATTTCACCATAAGGCTGTACCTGTACTCAGAAACTTGCAGTAAAAATCTGAATGACAGATTTATATAACATTTTAAAAAATATCTTGGAAGAAATTTGAACCTTGTTTGCTTAGGATCAAGCAGAACAATTATTTTCATTCTGAGATTAAAATTACTCCTCACTTTCCTCTAAAGCTTAAATCAAATTAATAAATACTTTTTTTAAAAGTTCAAAATAACTATTTTCACTTTGACTTGACTCCATTGTAACTACCTTGTGTCTGAATTATAGAAGTCTTAGTTTTTAGTTACTTTGAACATCTATCCTAATTCCCAAGAGAGGTGGCATGCTTACCATGTTGAGAATGGCAGAAACCTCTGTGTCAGTAAGTCTAGTTCCCTCAATCTACTGGTTTTCATACTCATCTATAATCCCATTCATAAACTCATAAAGTTACAGTTTAAAACCAATTATGTTTCTTGATCCCACTGCCTGTACCTAGGAGATGCTTCACAAAGCCCTGTCGATGTGGATGTAAGGAGTCAGTTTCTTCCACTGTTGAAAACGGGGTTCTTCTCCAAAACAACAAGAATGGTTTGAGAGATATTGCTGTCTTACATGCAACTCATTAAGGCTGAGGCTAGGCTTATAGGAAGAAGGGAAAACACATTAAAAATGCAGTGAATAAAATCATGTATCTGTACACTGTACTTGCAGGTGCAATTAAAGAAGAAATACTAGCAAGCCCTGTGAACTGCGATGCACCTGCACTGCTTTCACTTAAGCTCCTTCTGCTTTCACATTGCTTTGAACATCAGCATTTGAGCTGATTTGTGTGCAGAGAGTTGCACTGGAACACACATTTTTACACAGAGTGACAAGCTGGTGGTCTCTTCCCTAGTAGAGACGTGTGAAATCCAGTCGAAAGCTATATTATGTGGACATTCCTGATTTTTTTTTAACATGCAGGTTTCAGTAGACCCTTCTGGTAATACAGCCTTGGGAAGTTTTAACATCTATAAGTGCTTGAGCTGTCTAGGAACCAAGTTACTCAGGGCTGCTGAGCAAAGTTTAAACAACATCTTCCAGTGGCTCAGCTGATGAAATCACCGCAGCGTGTGGAGGTGATGCTGCCCAGGAGTAGGACACAATGTCAGAGCCAAGTGTCCCAGCTCTTCCACCGCCCTGCTCTGTGATCTTGAGAAAGGTGCTGTGTTTTCTGTGCCACCTTCTCCATCTGTAAAAAGACCAGCATTGTGAGCTAAATGCTTTGAGATTAATAGACACCGTCCAGAGATTCTCTGGAAGAACCAAGCTAATTTGGTATTTGAGGTGGAAGAGTCAAGTCCTCTTTGGTAATATGGTGGTAGGACCGCAGTGGTAATACTGGGAAATAAACACTCTTCAAATGTTTGCAGTTTCTTTTACTTATGACTGGTGAGTTTAGACTACAGTGCCATTTCATGAAATGAGTAAGAAATGAGTCTGTTGAGCTATGGCCTAAACTCCCTCCCACATTAAAATGGGCAACAATATTTGTAGCCAAATTGGAATTTGGTGACCCATACCACAAGAAATTATGTCATCATGGACAAAATACCACAACGGTACTTTGTGAAGAGAAGGCGCTATGGACCTGCATTTCAGGAATGTCATCCACTGGCACTTCCAGCCCAGTCCTGAAGGGCTGTGCCTGTTTGACTCCCTTGGTTAAATCCAGAGGCAGAAATGTTGGAACCAGTGGCTGTGGGCAGGTTGACTTCTCAGGAAGCGGTGAGACACTCCTCCAGCACCAGCACCACTCCACTGTGGGGATGCAAACAAAAATGGTGCTTCTGATCTCAACACTTGCATTTGTCTGAAAATAATTAGCTGAAAGGAAAAGAAAAAGCCTTCTACCCTTGCAAGGCTGGGAGGAAAGGGAAGTGCATCTAAGATTGCTTCAAATGAAACAGCGAGACTCAGAGGAACCAGAGACCTCTGCTTGTATGCTGCATTCCTTACTCCTGAGACAAGTTTATGAAGGAATGGAGTGTCTTTAATCATTTAATTTGGTTAATTTAAAGCTACACATGCATAATTTATTTACAGAGAGGTAAAACCCTCTAATTCCTGCATTTATTATTGTAACGCACAGTATTAGAGTGGGTTTTTTTACTATTGCAATCTGCACACTGTCTGAGAGTGTTAGTGCTCTACACATCATGCTTTAGCGAGTGTGTTTGAGGGGGTTTGGTACTCCAATTCACATATACCGTCCTCCATAAATTATGTACATAACTTCCATTTATTTACAAAGTCGTTACAGAAATTATAATACAAATTAATTTACAGGGCTTTAATTCCCAGCCATTGTTTTATGCCCCTTGTCTTAAAGGGAAAAAAAGGTCCTCTATTTCCCACTCCATACTGTAAGGGGGATTTGGGTTTGGTGATACTGCGGTAGTGCCTTATGTTGAAGGAGCATTTAGCTTAGTCCCAGCAAAACCCAGGGAACCCATGTTGTTGAAACTATCTCCAAATGCAATTTATGCAATCTATTCATGTAAGTGGGACACTTTTCTAATTCCAGCTCATGGGAATTTAATTGCCTAGTTTGAGCATTTGTCAGGGTATCTATCACTTTTCAAGGACTTCATGGATGGATAAAGAATTCAGTGAGGTCCAGATCTTTTACAAGGCTTGACAACTAATCCTGACCTTCTCAATGAGTATAACATGAGCCCTGGAAGACCTGGCCGAGGCAAAGAGAGAGAATTGATTCCAGAGCTGCCTCATTCCCAAGTAGCTTTAAGTTATGTTCCATCCTGACCCAGAAGGTTTCTCCAATGTGAGTACCAGCCCACTCACCTTTAAATAGCTGAATTTTCCCTCATTTGTTTCCTGACCTGGGCTATACTTTGAGAAGCCAGCTTCACTGAAGGCATTTTGTGTCCACCATAATGCCTTTCATCGCTAATTCACAGTCCCTTGGCATGTATGAAAGCTTAAATTATTTCCTGCAGTGTGCATTAGCTTGCACATGTCTACACTGGATTTCATCTTCCATCATCCTGTCTGGTCAAGTCTTTCTGGAACACGTCGTAGCTCCCCATAGTCTTGAGTAACCTAAAAAATTCTGTGTCATCCGGACATTTTGCTAATTCACTATTTACATACCTACTCCCAGGTCACTAAGAAACATCTCTCACTACAAACTTTGGGCTGGCAGGCATAAATTCTTAATGTATATTGAAGCCATGAGCAAATCTAGGTCTATTTTTTAGTCTGATTTATTTGAAGTAGGTTTTAATGGCTTATCAGTAGCTGTTGAAGGCAATGAAATCTGTGGTAGCATTACAGGTTTTAGTTTCTTGAGCTGGGGTGGCCACTGGACACAATGGGGCTCACATTCTGCTCCCCTGGACTAGAAGATAGCTCTTTCCCAAACCTGTGTGGAACGTGAGCCTCTTCCCTTTACTGTATTTTTTTCTGTGCAGAGAGGATATCAGCTCCCAAAGGCGGCAGCAGTTAGTTGTGGTGCAGAAGGAGAAGTATAAGTCTCTATTCTAGGAAACTGGGTTGACCTATTCCCCTGCCTGCTCAGAGGTGGTTGGCACGAGAGGATGAAACAGGGGCTGACAGAGGCAACCAAAAGCATGCACAGAGGTAGGGAGAATGGATGTGGACCAGTCCAATCCTAGCTGTTGTTCAGCCTCCTATCAAGGTTATCTTCCCTATCTCTGCCTGTGCGGTGAAGCAGTTACTGGCTTGCCCTTCACAGTGGCTCCCTGTCTGCTCTCCCTGGAAATGCTGAAGGCAATACGGTGATATGACTCTTTTTTTCCCAAAGATTAGATCCTTAGGACTGATGGGCCGTGTTGAGCAGTGTGTAACAGCATCCCTTGGGAAGAAAGCATGACATGGCCTCATCCATGTGGGACACACCTCTAGGTTTATTTAACCCACATGGTTCCTCACTTGCCATTGTAGAAACTTTATATTTTACTTTGTAAATATTCTCTGTTTCTTCCTAAGCTATACTGTCAATACTTGTGGCGACAAAGAGGGAGATGCTGTGGGCTACAGGTTGCTTATGGATGGGGTGGAGAGGATCTGGGTAACATAGGTGATGCAAAAGGTAATGTTGGATTTTGAAATTTCAGGAAGTAGCGTGTATAGAGAAGACAGAATCTCCTTTTTCTAGGTCCTTCACACAATCTCGCATCATCTAAGATATTTAAGAGCTGTGAGGTCTCCTGGCAAAGCCACCATCACACTGAAAAGGTTACTGCCAGTGTCTGCCATGATCTCCAGCAGCAGTAAAGGAAAACATGAGCTGAACATTTAAACAGTGAATTATCGCTATTAGCAATGATGCTTCATTTGCAGGAATAGGATGGTATCTATTTCTCAGAGGTATTTGTTCTTCCAGGATACATGCAGGCTTGAGTATATGAGACTGATTTGGATTATGGTTGGCAATGCTTAGAAGGTTATCTTTGCCATCAGAAGAAAAGAGACTTTTAATTACAAGCACAATAACACTATTAAGCTAGGGCAAGTCTTGTGCTTAATCCTGTGCTACTGATCTGGGGTTTTACCCAATTCAGATTCTTGTCTCTGGTTGTTTCCTCATGAAATCACTTCCTGCACTGGATGTTTTTGGTAGAATCATTTGGCAATAAAGCAATGAAGGGCAGAGAAATATTTGACTGTCAGGGTAAGCATGCTTGGGAAAATACTGTTCTGTCCACAGCCCCCACCTGGATGCGAGAGGGAGGCTGCTGAGCAGCAAAGGTGCCTTTGCAAAGCATCACTCATTTACACCACGGCGAGAAACCAGCGTCCCCCAGCCAGGGACTCGGGCCTCTGGTCCTGCTGAGGAGACCAGCAGCACACACTCCCGCCACGCTGTCCCAGCATCGCACCAGGTAAGGAAGCCGAGAAAGTCTCTGATTCCAGAAGGCCAACACCACTGTTTGGAGCAACACTTGTGCAAACTTCTTCCTCTGGTGTTCAGCCTTTCACACGTGAGTTGCATCAACTCCGAGCGCTTTGGCAGCCAGCTAATGAGCTCTGTTACCTCTGGGAGGGAGTTCTGCTGCAGGTGCAGTGAAGGCATCTGCAGTCACCTGGTTCCCAGCCTGGAGGCTCTGGACAGGTCTGCCTCCGATTATATCTCCCACGTCACCCCACACCTCATCGCTCTCTCCACCCTCCTCCCTGTCCTCCAGCCTTTCCTTTCCCTTCCTGCCCTCAGCCACCCTCCCGCTGCCTCGACGCCCCTCCAGCCATCCCCGCTCCCCTGTCTGCATTCCTCCCCGTCTGCCCTGTTTGCCTCCGACCACAGCATCTAACAGACCGTGCCTTTGTGCCGACGGGCCAGGGCAGCTGCCTACAGCTCTCCCCGCGGCGCTGGTCCCCAGCAGGCAGCGAGGGCCATTTCCCTCCTGCTGTATTTGAGGAGGCTTGTAACTCCCCGAGGGCTTCATGTGCACTGGAGCACTCTCAGGGAGCTGGAGTTCAGCAGGATGTTCCCCCTGTAAGGTTTTGTTTGGCGCTTGGGGAGGTAGGGTAGGCAGGTTCGGGGTTGCTTTGTTAAAAAGGGAAAGACTTCAGGGTCTGCGACTGAGGGGATGAGGCGGTGGGAAGGGCAGCAAGGGGCAGGAACCCCAAGGCGCAGGGTGTGCTCGAGGCTGGAGGCTGTTTGGGAGCTGTGGTTTCAGGTGGGAGCTCAACCATAAAGCAAAACTGCCTCCAGCACAGCCCTGTCAGGGCATGGAAATGTGGCCAGCCCCTGCTCGGGGGGAACATAAAGTCCCTCTTCTTCCCATGGCACCCAGGCCCAGGCCAGGCCTGCCCCTACTCGCTCTGCAGAGGCCTGTGGGCCCTGGAGGGAGCCCGGCCCTGGAGGGAGCGCAGCCCCGGGGCTGTGGGATCCCACCAGCCATGGTGCCCATCCCCTCTGCCCCGCAGAGCTGGCGGCCCCGGCTGGCTGGGTGGTGTTTGCCTGGAGCTGGGGCTTTCACGGTACTTGGGTTTTGGGAGAGGAGGAGGAGTTTCTCCCTTGACATTTTCACAGCTCCGGAAGGAACAGGAGGGATTGATGACTGCGCACAGCAAAGACAAAGAGGTGATCCTGCCCTACTGCGCTTTGATAAACCCAGGCAACCAGCCACCACTTGTTCTTACAATCCCTCACTCCCACATATGTACAAGAAACACTATTACGGGGCTTTTTCAACATTAATGCATGCTTATTAACTGACATGCCTTTGTTTTCTATTAAAAATCTTGTTTCTAAACCTCTCCTTAAAACTCACTGTATAGACGCATGCACGTACTTATTTTTCTGTCAAATAAATCAGATCTGTAACATTTGAAGGGGAAAGAAAAGCACCATTTTAAACTAAATTAATTTTTTTCTTTTCACCATTTTCTTTTACCAAATTACTCTTCAGCTATTAATTTCACAGACATTGTTCTCGGTTTCAGTAGCCTGCGGAGGTCTGCTGAGGTGTGATTGGCCAAGCCTTTTGCTAGCAAAACTCTCTTCCTTTTTTTCTCAGAAGCACAGCATTCGCACCTCACAAACCTGACACTGGTACTGAGGCGCAGATTTGTAAAGGTATTTTGGCATCTCCCTCTCAGCAAGTCAGACCCAGAGATCTGGCTTTTCCAGCATGATAGTTTGCTCTTTTATTGGTTGAATTTTCTTTCTCTTGGAGGAATGGCAAATGTGAATTGACTTCTCAGGGAGCAAAATCACAGGCACGCAAGGCAAAATCCTTTACAAATATCTGCTGATTAACTCTTGCAGATACCCATCAGGAAAAATCAGCGCTTAACTCGTTTTCTCCCCAGAAACTCCAAGATAAAGCAACAGACTCAGAATATGAGAACCCCACACGTGATTCATGCATAGCTACTTGGTTGAATGGAGCCACATCGAGATGACTTGAAGAAAATGTGGCACAGTGGCTTCCTAACAGGACTTCCCAGTTCCCAACACCTGAGTGCTTTTTCAGCGCTAACTCAGTAATTGTGCGACATGGACAGGCCTACATTTTCTCCATCACTTCTACATTTCACTGTAACTTTGCAAAATGATCAACGGATTGAGATCTAGAAAGTTCATGCTCTCTGTCCTGTATTCAGACTATTGCGCAATTTAGACCCTTAGTGAAACTAATTGGTTTTGCTGCTGTTCTGCCTAGAGGGCCGTGGAGAACTGGACCTCCTTGTGCTAATTTCTGGCTAAGCACATAATGAGAGTCTCCATACTGATGAATTCATTATATAAATGGAAAAAGAGACCCAGAGAGAGCAGGGACACAAAAGAGAGTGAACAATACAGGAGCCCTGAATACTGGGTTAGTGGGGATCTCGGCTTCAGAGTGTCCTGCTCCCACTTGAGGTCAGTCATCTGAGTAGCTGTCACAGGGATGGGAGTCCGTTGGATGCCCAAATCACAGCTGGTACCAGAGCTCAGCATCTATATGTATTGAAACGGAACATCAGGCCTGAGGTGCTCCGCTTGCTGTGTTCTGTAGCACACTGTAACTGAACAGCATCATTTCTGCCAAGCACCTCTATGAGGGAACCTGAGACATGCTAGTTCCCAAACATCAACCAAATCCCAGCAAACTGCTGAAATGCAATTGAAACAGCAGAATTCTGATGTGGTCCATTAACCCCCTGCTACCTCAAGCCCTGATATCTGTGTATAAATAAAATGAGAGGTAATAGTGCTGGATTGTTGGCATATCTGTGGAGGAAAGCAGTGATACCATGGTATGGTTTCTTACGAATTATTTATTAGGCGCTGTGATCAGAGCTAGGTTTAGCCTCTGCCCTGCTCTGGGTCATCACAAGTGTATACCCTGCGCCCTCCCTCAAAGCATTAAGCAGTCATGCCAAAGACAGGATCTTTGCATGACTGCCTCTAGATCCCAACACACGCCTGTGTAGCCCCTATAATGGACAAGCACATGTATTATTAAGCAGCAGAAAGCACTTGTACAAGGCTGACGGCACACATGACTTATTTACACTGACCTAAAATAGCAGCACTTTAAGTGATACAAACACAGAAGACTTTAAAGTGCTCCATGGAGATTTGTGAATACAGGAGAACCCTTTGGCTAATCCTGAAACATTGTTTTCTTAAAAAAATCAGCTCATTCTCTTTTATGCACCTGCCATTACTTTCCTTACCTAGAAGTGACTTCCTTCATTTTTCCCTATATATTGGATTGTTAGCAGCTCAGTTAATGACAAGCCTCCCACTTTGTTTGGCAGATGCAGCCTTCCAGAGCTGACAGTTCCTAAGGGCTTAGGAATACTCTCCCCCAGGCTTGTGGGGTGGAGAATTGATGGGGTTTTCCCTTCTTTTGGATGAGTTTCCTGATGGAAAGTACCTTTAAATGGCCCTGCTGCAGCTATGCCCACTAGCCAGGCTTGGTGCAGGTTGTCGCTACCATCACTCGGTGTCTCTTCAGGGACAGAGCTGGATGTCCAGTGTCCCTGGGGAAGTGTGTGCCCAGATGAGGAGGGAGGTCACTGCCAGGATCGTTGGGGAAGGCTCCTGGGGGCATATCAGGAGCGTGGGGTGAGAAGCGAGAACGCAAAACATTAAAATGTATGTGTGTGTGTGCGCAGGGTTGGGGGGGGACCTTAAGGCTTATTTAACCAAAAAAAAAAAAATCTCCAAGTCTGACTTATATGAAATTTAATTTAATTTATTTTTACACCAGCAGCTGTCAGTTCAAAGAACAAAAACAAAGTAGCCATCTGTGCTTAATTTCATAAATCTACTGTAGATTGTCACATGATAGTGGAACTTGGACAAAAACGTGTCATGTGATTGGGTCCGGACCCTTTAAAGTCATGCTTTCATACATAGTCTGATTTAGCTGTAGCTATAGGCATGAGGCCCGATTAAGCAGGCAGCAACTTGTCATGAACTGAGCGGGGTCAGCCTGATACAAATCCTGATTTCTAGGGCTTGTAACCTCCTCCCCTCTTTTTGTGGCAAAAGTGTTTTGGTTTTTTTGGGGTTTTTTAAATTATGTTTCCAGCATTCAAGCAAAACTATGAGCCTATTCAATAACAGCAATGCCTGTATCATGAAATGTAACATGAAATAACTCCCCTTTCCTGAGAGCTGCAACGATTTGGAAAAAGCAGGATGCCGGGGAGCTGTGGTGGACTGAGCGTGGTTGCAGAGCCAAGCAGTCTCACCTCTCATCGGAAACCCTTCCCTGACTCTTCAGCTGGGAGGAAAAGAGTTGTCTTTAAACCTCCACAGATCGCAGGTGAATCAGAGAAATGTGAAGAAGTGAAAATTTTTTTTAGCCATTGGAGAGGCAGGGCTAATAGGGAAAGTCAGTGTGTTTACTCTCCAAATTCATATTACTAAGAAAGTGCAAGGGAGAGAGATCAGAGGGGGTGTAATTAAAATACAGATCAAAAAGTCGCATTTTTCAATTTGCCATGTGAAAAAAAAATAACAATCAGCTTGTCATATTCTCATTAAATACCAGATGGTTGAGCATGAGTAATAGATCTCTGGTTGACAGAAATCTGCAAACTCTTTTCTTTGGAGAGTTTTTAACTTAAGCAATCCGACCATATCGAATACTCAATAATGCTCTCAAGGTGAATGTATTTGTTTAGTATTTGCGTGCATGCATTTGTCTGTGCGTGCCAGAGTGTACGTGCGTGTGGGGTGGAAACAAGAGCAGAGCCTCAGAGAAAGTAAAATTAATTCTCTAGCAGGTAATTTTAGCTGCCTAACACTTACACTCTTTCTCTCACTTTCGCAGACACAAGAGTTTCCTGAGGTTTTAATGCTTTCCACCTTCTTGAGGATAATTAAGTGATGACCACACCTATGCTGAAAGGAAAAGGCCACAGCTCCTTCATCTAATGCAGCTACATAACCATAAATCAGGTTGTCGCTCTAGTTTCGAACCCCGCAAATCAATCACTTTCTCGCAGCACTACCGTCTACCTCCAGCGAGGCAAGCAGGCAGCTGCTGGCAGCCCTACCCCGCTGCCTTCACCGGGGCCAGTTTGCCCCCGGGACTACAGTGAAAGTTTTATCACAATTACGTTATTTCTCTGGTTTGCTGTTATTAGTGCTGTATTACAGTCACCCCAACAGCATCCGGATGCAGACCACACTGAGATGGTCCAAACGCAGAATTAACAGGATGCTGCTTTTCTTCCCCACATGATTTACTCTCTCAGTGTGTAACATCAGATAGTGCATGGACACGGGCACGTGTGAAAGTTCAGAACTAACCACGTCAGAGGGTGCTCGCGGAGACAGCACCGGCAGCATCGGCATTGCTGGTCTTCTGGAGCCAAACCTTTATGTAGCCAGGCGCCTGTCTTGATCCCAAGTACAAAGATGCATCCGATTGTTACCTTACTGGACTTCAGCCATTTGCGAGGCTTGATATCGGCGCAGCCAAATGACTGGGAGCCCTGGAAGGCCAAGGTAATAAAGGAAACATTTAAGCCTGGCAGCAACACATAGAATTTCAAAGAAATTGTGTGTGTGTGCAGAGGCAGCAGCCATTTTCCTCTTGCCTGCTCCAGCCTGTTGCGGAAGCAAACGCGCGCTGATCTCTCCTGGAGACCTTGCATTTCATTTTAATTCCTCCCCCCTTGCCCCTTCTCATTGCTGTTTTCCCTTAATCTAAAAGAAGTCATTTTGAATGAAAGTAGATGATCTGGTCCTTGTATATGGAAAAACAGCAATTACTGGCAAAGAACAACAGTCTTTGTGGTTGGAGTGTGGTAGCTTTATTCTCCTACAAGTTTGGGCTGGACTGCTACTTAGAGTAATAGACGTTAATGCCAGAAAAGAGCTTGTGAGTTTTTTTAGCCTACTCTTCTTGCCAGCAAGGGATTTTTCCCTACGGGATATTGTAACCGAGCTTTAATTAAAAAAATTAGAAGGCATTAAAGCAGCACAAAGTAATAGCCTCCTTCGGTGTACCTCATATTACCAACCAACCTGTTAGTCTCAGACCTTCCTTATTCAACCTACTGACATATCTGTGCTCTTGGCAGATCCGGATCTCACAACACTCTTGTTCAGGGATACCTAGAAGTGGTGTAGCTACATTAGTACAATAAATTAGCATGGGTAGAGCACCATGCTAATAAGTCTGGATTGCTTCTCATCCTCAAGCTAGTTCTTTTAGCGCTAACTCACTTAGCACTGTAATGTGCAGTGCAGAGGCACCCACGTGCTATACTGGTCTTTGGGAATTATGCTGGTATTATGGGGAGCTCAGAAAATGCATGGGTGGTGGGAACAGTGGAAAAGCTGAAAAGCTCAGGCTGTTCCCGCTCAAAACTTTGAGTTGGTCAAAACAGTGGTGTTTTCTTTTCCTACGAGAAGGCTCCTGGGAGGAAGACTTGGCGCCACCAGCTAGAACAGGTCTAAAACTTTATCCCCTGTTTATTTTTCCAGTCAGAGTAAAATTGTTTTTCCGGTGATAATAGGCTAGTTTCTCAAAACTGTTGATTTCTTCTTAAATTCCATAAGGTTTGCCAGTTTCACAAAATTTTCCTTATGCACTTTTCATGTTTTTAGCTAATACCGGCATATATTACTGCCTGAATCACCTTTTTGGGAATTGCCATCTTATCATACCAGCCTCACTTTTCAGCTGTTACTTTTTCAGGAGTTCATCCCCCGTCTCCTTTTTTTTCTCTTGGCTTGACAAGACTGTCAGAGGCACATGTAAGCACTTGCTTTCCTGATCCTAGGCTTTAATGATTAGCTTAAGGAGTCTCATATGCTCCTGTCATGCCTATTGCTACCTCTGTCAACCTTCTTTTCAACACAGCAGACTTCGATCACATCTAGAGACGAGGTCTGCAGTGCCTGCTCTCAAAGGAAATGGAAAGACAGATCTTCTTATGTAGATTGACTAAGTAATGGAGCCGTGGCTAACGAATTCATCTGGAGTTTTCATATGGATCTTGAGTCTATGCTTCTCTAACCTGGTGGGATTTACTAAGGATAAAGTAACTGGATCCTCAGCTGCAGAAGCTGGCACTGATTTCTGGCAGCTCCCAGACTGGCCTGTCTTTGAGACCGGTGCACTTTCTATCTAGTGGACCATAATCTCCTTCCTACCTTCTGTCTACAGTAAGCTGGTTTTGGAGATGCTGAGCCTCTTCCAGCAGTTTCCCTACAAGTGCCTTCATTAGGACAATGCATCCAGCCACCAATACTACAACAGACACCTAACATGGTGCAAACTGTGAGGAAGTTTCTATTCGGATTTAGCCCGTTTGACAACTGTTTTGTCTCTCAGGACCTCACGACCAAGGTCAGGGGCTTGGGCAGAGCTGCTATTTACAGGGCCTGTCCTTAGAACAAAGGAAGTCTTTAAGCTGGTTTTGCCACCTTATCAAACCTCTGTGGGCAAGGCAGGAGAGAACAAGCTCGTTTTCAGGACCACAGAGGTATACAAATCTGAGGGTAAGCAGATATACATATAGCTGTCTGATGACTCGTCTGATATACCTGATTAGTGAGAAAGGACGCTTTTGAGGTTAAGACACTGGATAAGATTCAGGAAATTTGGATTCAGTTCCCAGACCCGCTGTAGATTGCCTGTGGCATCTTGAGTTAGTCTGTTCGGTTGTACCTCAGCTCTCCATGTGTAAAAAGGGGGCAGAGGGCTTTCTAGCTCCTAGCTTTTCTTTCAGACAGACAGAGAAAGTGCACCCATGCCCCCTAACCCACGCAGGCCCTCATCTCGCTGGGGTTCTCTTGATACCATCAGTGTGTGACTCACAACGCTCAAGGGAAAGAACAGTAAGAACAGTATATACTTAATACACATATGTACAAATGATGAACGGTCCCAGAAATATCAGTGAAGTACCAGAAGTTGGCCACTTTTGGGAACAGTAACAATCTTACTGGCACCTGTCTCTTGGCAGTCTCAAACTGCTAACCAAAATTTCAATCAAACCAGGACGGAGTATTTTATTTCATGGTTCACCAGGCAGCTGTGTATTTAAAGATCTCCATTGCCCTTCCTTCATGCCAATGCATTTCCAGGTCCTGACTGCAAGAGTAGCGGAATTGAAACAAAAACAGAGCAAGACAAAACTACCTGGATGACATGGAGCAATACGATTTATCTTTGTTCATTGGTCATATTAATTATATATTACACGAATCACAGTCATATCAGTCATGAAAGTCATTGTTACATGGGCTTAGGGAGGTGGCACTGAACACCAGAGAAGTTAGGTGTGATCATTTGTTCATTCTCCTGTTAGATTCAAATTTTCTCCTTGTTTGTTGAGTTCCAAATACAACAAACCCCAGTCACTTAGGCCTTCACACCCTACAGTAGCCAAAACTAAATAACATTTTTGTTTGCAATAGCAGCTGCGTTACTGAATTAAAATATCTACAGATACCCTGTTATGTGCTTTTTTGATCGATTCAATGATTGTTCTATCCTTTTAATCCCTTCTAGGTTATTAGTCAGAGATCCTGCTTTGGGGTTCTAGCTTGCAGTGTCTTGCTTTAAGGCTGTTGTAAGTCACTCACTCTCAAGTCTCTTTTCTTGGCAAACTCTTGTAGCAGCAGGCATTGTAGGCAGACTTCTTTCATTACGTAACCTTTTCCTCTTGATAGGGCATCTGTAGTACTGGAGGGAGGAGGATGCCTGATGCAGACAGGTTTCATCCTCCCACCCTATTTTCATGTCCATGCATTTTCTCCTCTTTAAGAGGACTCTAATACTTCCCCTTGCTACTGAAAGTAGGTGGAGGAACAGTCAGTCTTTCCTATCCTTGGCAAAATGTTTCTCTGGTGCTGTTACTTACTGTAGAGCAATAAGTACAAGTACGCACATTGTTGCATTGATTTTGGAGGAGAAGCAATGCTCCAGCTAGATTTCCTGGGCAGGTATGTGAGCCATCAGACATCCACTGAGAGCATCAATAGGTAACAACCACCTCTGAAAACAGGATCCCTTGGATTGAGCCAGGAAGTAGTTGTACAAAGTATATTTATGCCCAGTGTTCAGGTGTTGCTGAGATCTCCTTGCTCAAAGCTGCCCCAAAGCAGGCACTGGAGTGGATTGCTTGGGGGGCTGATGGAGTCTGTATCGCCAGAGATTTTAAGAACTAATGTCATGAGTACCTACAAGGGATGCTCCATGCATAGCTGATGCTATGCACTGGAAAAAGGAAAGGAAAGTGCAGGAAAGTGCACTGGATCACCTCCTGGCACACTTTGAACACACTCACTGGAGTGGGCAATGCCTTAAAGTCTGGGAACCAGTTCTTTCAGAACTCATAGTCATCTGAGTCCATCTCCTAGGGAGCAGTGATTTACACTTGGGTCTCTCACACCCTGGGGGAATATCCTCAGCCTTTGGCCTTACAGAGAAAGGCGGGTTTATAAATGAATGCAGATATTTAATTAGCCATGGCAAAGTAGATCAGATTCAGCAGGGGTTATTAAGAAAGTCCTGTTCCCAAATACCTGAGAGGGTGGTGTGAGGCCGCTCTCCTCAGTGAGAAACCAAGGTTCAAATCTCTGCTTTCTAATCAGGTGTGTGGGTGGGGAGAGAGGAGGAAGACTTGAAAGCAGATTTCCTACCTCTTATGTGGCTAAGGGAAAAACATGGGGGAGATGACTGTTAGTTGTTTTTTAGTATTTTTCTTATCTCCAAGAAGGGATTTACAGCCAGAACTCCCAAAGGAGATAGGTGCCGCCTTCTCTCCCAGCGGTAGCTGTGTAGCTGCCTGTGCTTAATTGCCACACTGCTAAATACTTCACGCCACTAGTGTGACTCTTGCAAATATTTCTTACCCGTCAGCTTGGGCTTCTTCCCTCCAGCTTCTCTAATCCCATCCTGAGATACCAGATTTACTTTCTCCCTTATGCCAGACCTGGCACCATGGGATGCCTATGTCTCTAACCCTGTGCTGAGGATTCCAGTATGCACTGGGGTAGGTGGAAGTTAGGTGTTACAACAGCGTGATTTTCCTCTTTTGGTGTGAAATCTCTTTTTACCTCAACTATGAGCATGTTGAACAGGGAGGAAAGCAGTACTTCTGGCTGAAGCATGCACACAATTAATCAAGCCTTGTGATCCTAAGACACAGAGCTCTTTGTCTCAAATCTTCTGTAAGGAGTTCCCTTTGGCTAAAATTATATACTTAAGGTCTTTGTGCTGTTACACTGAACCTACTTTCAACTTTCTGCTATGTGTATGGGACTTGAAGGGAGCTGGTGAGATATAATGTTCGTACTCCTGCAGGTACATGACTCCAGTTTTACAGATCAAAAAGTTTTTTAGTTACTAGGAGTTATATCTGGCCAGGGAAAGATCAGTATATTTCTTGAAGTTTTTTTTTCTTCTTAATGGACAAGTTGGTTTTGTACAGGATGTTTCTCAAATTCTTTGCTTCACTGTGGAAATTTATCTTCTTCCTTCTTACACTTAAATTGCATGTACATTGCACTTACTTCAATGGAAAATACCCCCATTCCCACACATTTTAACCTCTCTTTCCTAAGAGAAAAAGTAGAAGCGAGGAGGAGTAAAGCAGTGAAAAATAACAGGGCTGGCTTGGTTTTTAGACCTGCAACTCCCTGACACCTGAGCCTACTTGACAAATAGAATTAATTACATTTTGTAATATTTAATTTCACTGTTTTCACCACTCTGGTCACCTTTCCTCTAGCCCTGACATTTCAGGAAGAAGAAAGGAGGAAAGCATTAGTCTTTGTTTCAGGACAGAGACCCCCTTTTCCCTTAACCAAGTCAAAGGTTATAGCAGCATGCTCCTGTCACAGATTCCCCCATAAATACCCCAGGCCCTCCCTTGCTATTCGCACTGAGGTCTTAAAACTCTCTCCCTTCAGAAAGAGGGAGGGTAATTTTCACTGACGATGTGACATGTCTTCAGATTCAAAGTTCATAGTGGCACTCCCCACATGCTGATGTCCCAGGACTTGGCACACATAGCATCACATGTGCACATTTCCCATTTTCATTTGCATCACAAGATCAGGTTTTCCACCACTTGACAGAGGCTGTTCACAAGACCTTCTGATTGGCGTGGCACCATTTTCTGCGGTGCCTAGCTACGGTTGTATATCACCCATCAACTAAGCTTTTAAGCAACATGTTTCTGCACTCTTTGCTGGATCCAGTAGCTGGTGTTAGGAAGCTCACCAGAGCTTCACTTCTTGGGTCCCTGTTCTGCAGGTCTTCAGGTTAACCTTTCTAGCTTTAATCAAAAAAGATGATGTCAACAGGAATCGTACTGCAGGCTTTCCCGGTGCCGATTATAACCTTTATTGTTGGTTAATTGACAAAAGTGCTAAAAGTCTGTTTCAGAATTTCTATTTCATAAAAATGTCTCCTTTGTTGAAGTATCAATTAGCAGTCTTGGTTCAAAGTTTATTTCTCTTGCATGCAGCCATTTATTCTGTAATAATTGTCTAGATTCTGACATTAAATACTGTAATTTCTCCTGCTATGTTTAAAACCACTTCCAAAGGCTTCTAAGTTTTATTTCCTTCCCATTTTCTACAGAAATAGCTGGAGTTTGTTCATGCTTGGGGAGATTAATAAAACTATAGAGTAGATTGTGAAATTCACCCCAAACCAAAATACAATGAGCTCCATTCCAAGACCTCCTGCAGGCTCCATTTCTTTAATTAAATATATGCCAAGGTTCCTCTCCATGAAGTAAATGTATAAAACTGCATATTCGAGGGGAATTATAAGCTAGTGTATTTTGACATTTCTTCACTGCAAATCTTTTAACCTTTATTAAGGGAATTCTGGTGGAACGGATTTCTACTTGAGATATATATAGCAAAAAAAAAAAAAAAAAAAAAAAAAAAAAGCTTAATGCCTGCATGAAATTATGGACAAACTAAAGAGAAATATTAAGAAGTGTGAGTAAATGAAACACTGATTTTGGTCATCCCAAAGGCTCATCATTAGCAAGAGCTACATGCTTGTACTGAAGCCAGGGGAAAGTGTTTGCACTAGGGGAACTTCACCTTTCTCTGTTCGCAGTCTGGCTTTGCTGGTGCAGATAATGAGCTCCAGCCCTTGTTGCAGAAAAGGTAAGGAGATAGGGCTGGTTGCAAATGGGGCAAATGCTGAGTGTTATGACCCCAGTTAGCCAAGACAAAAGCCCCCTGCTCCTGCACTCTGTTTGGTTTTGAATGGGAGCAAGACATTAGATGGCTCTTTGTCTTTGGTTAATCTTCTCTGTGTCAGTATTTCCTTCTGAGAAATGGGAGCTCTGAATGGCTAAAAAATGCTTGGAGGAAGGGATGTTTACAGGTGTGCTGGCACTAAAGGGGAGGACACTGGGGAAATTCCTGGGCTGTATGGTCCCTCTGCCCTTGGGGACGGGAGCTGATGTGCTGCCAGTGGCCACACTGTGAGTGGGATGATGGGTGGAGGTGCGTGGTGGGTGCTGCGGGAGAGCCACCCAAGTCCTGAGGTGAGTCCAGGTTCCCACTCCTGGAGGAGGCCAGAGTCATGCTGACCCTTGCATCTTTACCTCAGACCATCAGGCCTGCTTGATCTTTTCTAAAAACTGCCCTGGATGTCAAGCAAAAGGGATAGGAAACTTTTCTGGGGAGGCCACAAGAGGAGTTAAAGCAGAGAGGGCATAGGTGGGGCTGTGATTCAGATGTGGTCTCGGGCAGCGGGAGCTCCTGCAGCCACCCCTGCAGATGCTGGCGCGTAGGCACATTCATGTGGGAAACCCCTGCGATATGGGAAACATCCTGGCAAAGACACAGCATCTGCTTGAGCCAGCACCCAGCAGTATGCCTGTAGTTTGGCTATCGTTTTGAGCAAACCCAGCAGTTTTTGGGAGCTGCTGGAGGCTAGTGGCTCTTTGCAAACTATCCACATGGTTCCGCCTTGGATATAACCTTGAACTTTACTTAAACTGGAATTCTGTCCTAGAAACATGGACTGACACATGCTGCACTTTATGTACTAATAAACCCAAGCCTGTTCAAACCTGCTTACTTTACAGCAGGCTACTAGATGAAAGCAGGGTTGGTTCACTTATCATCCAGAAATAGAGAGCTCCAGAAGATTTTTCTTACACAGCGCAGAAGTTTCCAACTTTTTTTTTTTTTTTAATGGTAATCATCCTACCATGGGAACGAAAGACAGCAGGATAAAACTTGAACTTGCCATTCTTAGCTGGTCAAAACAGAAGTTCTGTCTCCATAACTCCAACTTTCCCTTCAAATACATGTGTTGAAACTTTGCCATGGATATTTTTCTGCCTTCTAAGAAAAAACATTAGATGATCCATCCATAAGGGGATCTCTGACATCAATTGGTAATGGATACTGCACACTAAAAAGACCCGTTCTGAACAGCTGCTGCCCCGCACAAACCCTAAGCCTGTTTGGCCTGACCTTCTGTGGCTTTTCTTGCCTGCAGAATAACTTACGAAATTTTTAGCATTCCTGCAGTCGTAACATCTGGGCCTCATTGTTCTCTACCCTGGAAAAAGGGAGGGGGGGGGGCAATGACAAGCACACTTTGCATTCACATCCTCTTTCACCTGGTTTTCTACATGTTTTGAATCAAGATGCTCAAGCACAAATGTCTGCTGGCCATTTGTGGCTGCCCTCCTGAGGGGCAGCCCACAGAGCGAAGGAGGCAGATGACCCAGCAGAGTGATTTTGTGCACGCAACACTGGGGTGCTGCTTTGTGTTGGGCAGGTAAATGGAAGAGTCACCCGTTCAAAATATGCTGCAAGATTTTTAGCCCTCTACTAAAACCACCAAATTAGTGCTGGTATCTAAGTTGTATTTTCTCTAGTTCCCTTCACAGATCTACAAGAGCTTCTCTCTCATATATCGATAAATTGTAAGCTATGCACATTAAGATGGCTTGGGCAATTTGAAGAAAATAATCTTCCTGTGCTTGTTGCAAAGAGAAGTTCCATAGTTAAAAAAAAAAAAAAAATTAAGAACCTTGGTATTTTACTCTTCTCTAATCATTTGCTTTTGCATCAGCTCCTGACTTTACCCTGTTACACAGTGTGTAGGAAATGCCATCAATAACTTCCAAAGTTTCAAAGATCGGGGTCATGATATCAATTCTGATGGACAAAAGCGTTAGAGGAGCAATGTGTGTGTCTTGGGGCTGGAAAGGGTAAGATTGAAAGGTGCAGTCGTAGACTCATTAACTTAAGCAGTACAGTACAGCTTTGTTGTTATAATTTGATAGAGTGCTTGGAAACAAGCAAAAGATCAGTTTGTGTTTGGGAAGGAATAATTCAGCCTCATGTGGATGCCTTTTATTTTTAGAGAAATGTGTCTCCCTTAGACCCTTGTAAAAATACATTGTGTGGAGCAGAGGGACATTGCCTGCATGCAGAATCAACTATTTGCCAAATGTTTTCTTTGTTTAAAATATGCACTTGCTAGACTGAAGCCCAAACTGCAAAGTTCAAACCAACACTCAAATTCTAAACAGCGCAGACTTTAAAGTCACTGAAGTCCAACTGGGAATCACGGCACTACAAGCAGTCCTGGAGTTAAATTTCTGCACCAGCCTTTGCTTACAAAATATCAGAAGAGGTGCAAGTGCTACCACCTGTTTCCTTCCTCACCACTCCCAGTTTTTGCAACAGCTCAGTGGTTCGCGTGCTCCGCCAGGATGGGGATGACCCAGGTTCAGTCTCCGGAGAGATGGAAAAGCATTTGAGCCCACAGACTCTCGGGGTGTCCTGAGGAGGGACTCCTTCAGCCAGTCCTGTTAAAGGTGTTTGCACTGGTTTGTAGAATAATCATCAGATGCTAGATTTAAAAAAAAAAAAAAAAAAAGGAATTTGAGCATTTTTTTTTTTAATCACAGGCAAAATTACCTGGACAAAGGGGACATGGGTACCAATCCTTGTTCCAGGAAAAACTTCCTTAAGGCAAAATACTTCAGCAGAGATCGGAGCCAAGAACTGGAACCAATGTGGTTTTTTCCGAGGTGAACATCTACATCCTTGCTAAGTTAGCGTCCAGCACATGCATTGGGTCCCTCAGCCTACAGGATTACTGCAGACAGGGCAGGGCAGGGCAGGGCAGGGCAGCTACTGCCAGCCTGGAGTTTGGGGGGGGATGATGGAGCAGGGGCGCAGAGAAGGGACTTCTTCATCAGCACGGGAGGGGCTGCTCTTTCACGGCCTGGGTGTGGCATGTTAAGGGGGCAATTAATGCCTTCATATTCTTTACCCACCCCAATTTGGTAGGCACATTTCAGGCCACTTACTGACAGCCTTTGGGGGAATTTTGGGTTGTCAGATACACATTATTAGTTTATTTGGTTTAATAACCTATTAAGATCTTTGCAGACAAGGAGTTATTTGGTAAAGAGGGGTTCTTTAAATCTAATTTTTTATTGTGAATAAAGCATAACCCAGGACTAGGTATAATAGCTCCAGTATATGAAAACAGGAGCTTTATCGTTCACTCTCTTACTGTGCATGGCTTGAATCCGCAGACCAGCACAAAGAGCTGCTTCTTAGCAATTTTAAAGTGATGTCAGTGGGTATTGGGCACCTATATACTTCTAGATCCTTGGCCCAAAGCGACTGGGCTATCCTGTGAACCAGGTTCAGAGCTTTCTGTCCCGTGAAAGACTCGTGCTTCGTCTGTCATCCCTGGTAATCTTTCCCTAAGAGAAAAATCTGCATCACTGTGGCTTGATTTAAATACGCAAGTGGAGTTTGACTTCTTCCCTTACTTTGTAATTAATGTATAAAGTACCCATCTCTTGGCAATATCTCTTGCGTGGTGTGTAACATGCTAGGACTCAGCCCACCTGGGCTCCAGAGCTGGGGTTCGCTCTTGCTACTAAAGTGGACAGGATCAGGGGAGAAAAAAGCAAACTGAAGGAAGGCTGCTGTGCTCAAGGATGAAGTGACCTGAAGAGAAAGGCCCAATGTGCCCAGCTGGGATGACAGCCACCGAGAGACCCCAGTGGACATCCTCGGGGAAGAAGCTCCGCAGATGGAGTCCCTGTCGAGAAGGTTCAAATAGCAAACCCAAGCACAGAAAAACTGTACAGTAAAAAAAGAAAGGAAAAAAAAGAGATAGTTTTCATGTTCCATAAGGCTATGATTATGTGATATACATATTTTTATTCAAGATCAAAGCGCTGTTTTTAATAGTTAAATATTCACAGATGCAAATGAGCTTTGATTTGCATAAAGTGATAATTATGTTATTCATTAGGACTTGGTAAATGTTGTGTTCAAATTCCGTGATCATTTTGCTTTAGGGTTACTGAGAAACAAGTTTATGAGTTTGAGGGGAAACCGATTGTGAAAGTAAATGGCGGAGTTTATTTCCACCGAGCTGGGATGATTTACCTACCTCCTACGTTCTCAGTATGGCATGTCCAGTCTAGCCCATTATATCAGCTAATGTCTGTGGGGAGGCCCAGGGCTGCTGTCCCTGCAAGGTCATCTGTCAATGCCAGACAGGGAGGGGAGGCTGTCAGTCTCCCGGTGTAATTGTGTCTTCCCAGTCACACTGCTTGCCTGCTGCTGCCCGCTGCCCGGGCCTGGCTCCCGGAGCTGTGGGAGAGACTCATCTTCCCTCTCCGCTTCACACGCACGCACCTTCCCCTGGGTCAAGAGGAACAATGGAGCAGGGGGGACAGGGCAAGCCTGCGCCGAGCTGCAGACACTTGATAAATGGGTGGGCAGGCGGCAAGTGACAATATGCAGACAAGTGATATCATTTGCAAATGGATTCGGCAAGGGAAGCAAGAATATAGAAAGGAGGGTAGGCAAAGTCAGGGGCACGGAAAAGGTTTCTCGTTAACCCTTGCGGGAGGGTGGGAAATATCGTAGCTCGGCTCTCTGGGAAAAAAAAGATTGGGAATACTGCTTCTCAATCCCTCACCTGCAACCTCTGGGAGAGCGAAACACCCCATGAGGAAGTCACATGACACTAATTGCCTTCTTAAAAACCACATTTTTAATATCTGTACTGCGGGCCTTCTCTCCAGATGCATAGATATGGGCACCTTGGGATTTACCTGGGGTTTACCTTACTTAACTCCTTCTTTGGAGAGATTCCCATCCCCTTGTTCAGCAGCTGAGATCAGTTCCTCAGAATAAGACCTGAAGCTCAGGCTGCGCTGACCCCCCTCTATAGACACTCCAGCACTGGCATCACCCCATCACCCCAGGGAGTCAGCATCCCAGGAAGATGCCCATGTCCCATTGGCAGGCCAGTGGAGACAGGGAGGGGATCAGGACCTTTCAGGAAGGATCACTGGGCCAGACAAATTGGCAAACAAGAGAGGTGCAGTGCACGTTTTAAATATTTGTATATGTAAATACTTCATAGAAGTCAGTCATGAGATTAGACTACCTCCTTTCTCCTGAAGCCTTTCTAAACAATGGTCATCCAGTAGGTTAAATCCAAGAAGGGACTCGACAGTCTACTTAAGCTGTAGTACCATTAGGGTTTGTTTTTTTTTTCATTGCAGAAAATGAAATGTGTTTTGTGTCTCTCCTAGTAGTTGACAACCTCCATCTTTCTTCCTTGTGTGCATTTTTCTTAGCCCCAGTCACACAAGAAGTCCAGCCACATTTTATACCCATGCTATTTGCTTCTAATGAACATGGGCTGCTTTCACACATCACAAAGTTTGCTTTCCTGTCTCACAAACCCGCTGTGCCGGTGGAGCTGATCCTGCCCCGCTGAGCTTAGGCTATCTAGGTGCACGCCAAGGAGGTCAGGACATCTGCTTGGAAAACATGGTCAGGGATGGCTGCTGGGATGGAGCACTTTGAGACTGTGGAGTTACTTGCGATTTTCTACTCAGGCAGTGACAGCATCACCTCTGCAAATGAGCCAGACACATAATTTCTAAGACCATCAAGCATTGGGAGTATTGTTAGCTTCTGTGTTTGCAAGGACTATAGGCTGCGTCACCTGCAGTCACAGGCTGTGCATAGAGGCAATGCTATGACAAAGTTTTTGGTTTTTTTTTTTTTAGTTTATTCTTTGTATTGAAGAGGTTTTTGAGAGCTGGACAGACCTGTAGGATGCTCCTCAGCTGCATGAATTGTTCTCTGCTTAGGAGGAAACCACTGGAATGCAGGTTTGAGGGTCTTTCAGGCCCAGTGTCCTCAGCTCATCTAAACTATAGCAACCAGCAATCCTTTGCTCAATGACAGATACTGGCAGCTTACAGTGAACCCCGGTAAAATGAACTAGATCAGGGCATGAGTCTTCCCTGGTGACATTCGCGACTGGGGTTGTGCCGCAATGGATGTTCCTGGAGTGCAGTACTTCATGTGATACATCCTCTTCTCCGTGCTTCCTGCCACTCTTGAGCATAGTGTGAACTTTGAAGTAATGCTTTCAGCCCTTTTCCTGCAAAGAAATGTAATCTTCCTCTTTCTCTCTCTCTTCACTTGCTGGATATCAGCTGTAGTTACCATATAGTTATTCTATTGAAATGCACCAAAAATACAGATCAAATAGCTGGATCATCCATTAACTGCCTCATTATCCTATTGAATGAGGACTCTTTCTGACTTTTACTGTGGACGTGGACGGGATATATTAGAACTTGGCTGTCATTAATAACTTCACACACATACACACACAAATCTAAATGGCCAATTAATGGCCACATCTGCCTTAATGTTACTTATTAACTTGTATTACCTGTAACAACCACTAATGCTTTTGGAACGTCTTTCACTTAATTCCTGCCTTTTCTTCTGTTCTTTGGCCCCACATCAGTACTATATTTCTTTCAGAGCCTCTCTCATTGTAAGGGGGATGGACAAGATGACCTGATAGCCTTTCCTACTTCTAATTTCTATATGCAGACTTCCCTCATTACTACACTCCTGCACAATAAAAGACAGAGGATCAGGCTTAGCATCTGAAAAAATGTTCTCTTTTTCCCTAGCCATCTTGCTGTGCTGTTGGCCCTGATTTAGCCTTATTGTTGCTCTTCAGGCACTGATAGCCCAAAGATGGGAGGAGGTCATAAAGGGTTGTACAGTCTCCGTCATTAGAAACAAAATCAATTGCACATCTTCTTTCTTTTCTGTTTCTGGCCTTTTCCTTTTTTAGGAGACTTTTGCATTGGTCAGAGAAACCAAAGGTACGGGGTTTACTCTTCTTAGGTCAAGCACTGGCTTTCTGGCAATCAATAATGGAGTCTTTCACTTGAGTCTTTTTGTGCCAGATCACTCAATTGCCCATGGAAATCCTCAGTTCTTATGCACATGACTACAGTGCTGTGGACACGAATTTAGAGTTGCTTCTTCTATATATCAATGACTTGCAATATAAAAAAATAAAAAGGAGGTTGATCTCATGGTCAAGGTTTTGGAAGACATGTGGATTTCCTTTGCTATTTCATGTGGTCACAGGAAAAAAAAAAATTCTAAACTTCTCTGTGCCTCAATTTCCTCAGCTGACAATCTCAGTTGCAAATTTTGTGGAATTAAATTCCTTTTTCTTTCAAAGGTACGTGAAATTCATACTTGTCTGCTTCCTGTTTCATATTACCTGCATTAGGGAATGAACTCAGGTTTATTCTGAACTGTCCCAGAAGTCCTAGTTATGAGAGTTTTGCTTGATCTTGAATGTGACTGGCCTTTCATTTCACATGAGGTGACTGAAAAGGCCCTGAAGAGTAGCTGAACAAACAAAAAAACCCAGGTGGTAAGAAGTCTGTAGCCAGAGCAAACATGAAAATGTGATATTTGGAAATATGGTAACTATCAGTAAATTCTTATTCTGGCTGTTGCTTTCTGCACTGGTCCTTTGGAGAAGCTCCTGGGCCAAGAGGAGCAACGGACACCTTCTTTGAGTGTCCTTGAGGACCTGAACTGCAAGTCACTAAGCAGTCTTGTGCAGCTCTGCCTATGAGATAATTCTAGGTGTTGGTTGAGGACTCTGATTTTGAGGCTTGTCAAGTCTTTACAATGCAATGATTTCGAGTTACTCTAAAGTCACTCTTAACATAAGGCAAATGTTAAGGTAAATGCAAAAAGAAGACCGTTTTTATTTCAATCCAAATTTAACAGCATAGTTACTGAATTTCAAGACAGGTGGATAGAAATAGAAAAACATAATTATAACTATCTATATGTTAGATCACCCAAGAGGTGTCTCTCTGTTTCATCCAGCTAGCAAGCTGTCAGATGCTTATGCAATTTCTTGGCACAGCCCTTCCTTACACAGAAGTGTAGTCTCAGGCTGAGCTTTCAGATTTAGGAACAGGTTTATCTTTACAACCCCCAACCTTCCCCGAGGATCCATTCTGAATCTGATATCTATGCAGGATAAATGCTCCCTTCTGCCTTGCAGAGCAGGGGATCTGCCCTCAGCATATGACTTCTTTATACATTGAGACTGACATTTTGTGTAACCACCTATACTTTATTCAACCTTACTTCTACAAAGAGAGAAATGAGAATAGTGCATAGTGCTTTCCAATTTCTCATCAAGATTAGACATGATGATAAGTAACCACTTTGGAGTGATAGCAGGTGTGAGCTGGGGTGAATGAACCTTGGGCTGGGCTCTGAGGCATTCTGGGGCAAGGAATTTCAGTACTCTGGATATTACCGGCTGATGATAAAGAGGCTTGCATTCCTGAACTCATCCTTTTATTTTGTATCTGTTTAATTTTAATCTTAATTTATTATAAACAGGGAAAAAAAAAAAAGCATATTCAAACCTCTACAAAGGCAAAAGATTCTGGTTTTAATATTGAAATATGTCATTTGCAATAACCTTTATGGCTTTGTCATATACTCTCAATAAACGACTTCTAAGATTGATTAAAGACCTTAGCTTTGCTTCACATGTTAATCAGTCTCACCAGCCAATTAGAGCTTTGGTGCTAGAGAGCAACAGAGATCATCCCTTAGCTACATATGGCAGTATTTGTTGTGCAAGCCAAACCTTTACGACCTAATACTGGTAGAGGAACTCATGACAGTTTATGGAAAAAGAACATCAAAGAATTGCAAGATTATTCATGCTAATACTTAATGCACAGATGTTTAGAAGTTGCATTTCAGAAGGGGTAAAAGATAAATGCGGATTCAGCTTTCCTGGGCCAAATGAATCAGAAGAATTGGTTTTCCTGGGCTGAATCACAATTGGTGCTTAAGAATAGCAAGCTCCTACTTCTAAGCCACTCCATGCTCTTCCTTCTTTTTTATGACTCGGAGTATGTCAATTAAATTTGCTTCAATTTCACTACCTGTAAAATGGGAATAAAACTACATGGCTTTCCATCTGGATGAGCTGAGGATGAATTAGCTCATGCTGGAATTAAATGAAAAGCAAGACATCCGTTCCAATGATACTACAGGTTCCAACCTGAACAATTTAACTGGAAATGAATTTGGAGCAACAAGAGCAGAACTACATCAAGCTTGCAGGTCACTGCATCCCAGTCCTGACTGCGGTGAGTGTGGAGGCTATGGAAAATGAGCAGAGGGGGCTACAGTCCATTTTCTGCATGTCTCCACAGCTGACCTGCTTCGTAGCTTTTATAGCAGAGAGGCCACAAGCTAGACATGGAAAATCAACACTTGTTGTGTCAGTTCAGCTCAGTGCTGAGGCACACTGATGTGCCTGAGTTATACATGAATAAACAGATGATTTCAGCCACCAGAGCTACAAGCGCCTGCATTTTTCAGAAGATTTTTAACTCACTCTAAACATAAAGAGAAATCCTGCACTGTGTAGGATGTAGTGATTAAGTGCCCAAGCAAGATTTGCCTTTTTAAATGTGTGTGTCCTGGTCCTTTCTTAATGCCATGTCCCTATTGGAATCTCTGAGTATTAATGTAATTTGAATAAATAACAGTACTAATAAATTAAGAGGTAAAGCAATAGTAAAAATTGAAAATAACTATAAATGTCACAAAAGGTCTTTTGCATTTCCTGTGTTGAATATTTATTTCAAAACATTTTGATATTGCCAGGTATTACAAAATACTTTATTTCACAGAATATACATTTGAAAGTGTTGAAAGATGAAATTCCTAGAATTCATCTGTTCTCGAGCTGAATGCTAACAACAAGTTAGTACTAGACTGAGGGCATTATCTGAGTTCCATGTATAGCCTGAATTCCAGATGAGACTGAAGCCAATTTTATTTATGTTTGGTCTTGGTATAATATCTTTCCATCATTCAATTGTCTCGCTCTAAACACTGCAGGAAAGTTACTTTGAAATGAACATCTGAGTGTCAGGGGCTAGCGAGCTAATAGTATAATTACTTTTGTAGTCTTTATTAGTTGAAATGTTTATTAGAAAGGTTACTTTTTATCCAATGAAAGATGACAAGCTGGGTTTGATTGAGCACTGTTTGTTGTTTTAATATTGTTAGCTGTGTGAATGGGTTAACACACTTCTCATCTTCCAGAAGCTGAAGGCTATGAGAAATCCCAGGGGTAGCCACTCCTCAGCCTGCATTTGCTGCCTTTGCCAAAGAAAGATCCCATAAGACTTCCCCCACCATCACTTAAGGGTTGTGATGATTTTTAATGTCACTGCCTAGATGGCCTGGAGATTTTTATCTATTGCACTTACAGGTCACCTTAATATTATCTCACTCAGAGGGGGGAAAAAGTTTCTAGCGGGATAATATTAAGTTATACAGCATGACACAAGGTCAGACTGTGAGAGACAAGAATATATGAATAAAGCCAGTGGCCATGAGAGTCACCAGTGTGAAAAAAAAAAAAGAAAGAAGAGAAAGAAGAACAAAGAGTAAGAGGGGGAAAGTGCTAGTGGAGGAGAAAAGAAGCAAGGAGAGGGGAAAGAAGAAGGAAAGATTAAAAGGGAAAAAGAAAGGATCAGGGTCAGAGTGGGTAATGTGAAGTCATCCTTCTTATCCCAATCAGCTGCACACTGTATGTTCTCGGTGGCCATGTTCATACTGAATTAGCTCCAGACTGTTTCTTTTCTCTGGGACTCCATCTTTTTAAAAATACATCATCAGTACAACTCCATCCTGAAGGCATATTACGCTAATGCATCATTATTGCGATGGCTGACTGATGATGCGCTAGTGTCATACATCACCAGAGCTGCGCCGTGCTCTGATGAAATGTTGGTGTGATACATAATCAGGGAGAAGCACACGGGTCCTGCTTCTAACGACTCCAGAGATGTAAACTACACAGAATTAAAGCTAAAGCCTTGGAAAAGGGCAACCAGGAAAAGCGAGCATCCCTAAGAGTCCGGCAGCATCCTGAACCTCCTGAGAAAACCTGCAATAACTTTGAGTTACATTAGTGGAAGTGCCTGGAAGGCTGCCAAAATCCTTGCTGCTAGGCTTGGACAATAGTCACGAAAACCTTAGCAACATGGCAGTAATGAGAGGCAGCTACCACAAGCCGGAGAGGGCATGCAGCAACACCCTGCTCCAGTCCTGCCTGTGAAGGCAAAATCACAGCTTGGCTGACAAGCAGATCCACAGCAAGGGAAGGGGAGGAATGGGAAAGGTGGGGCGAAGGGGACACTTCTTGTCAAGTGGCTGGCTGTGGCTCCCTTCCAGATGAGCATCTCTCCTTCCCTCCCTAAAACACACTGATGCTGCCTCTGTGGCCCCTGTGAAAGCCAGTGGCTGCCTCGAAGAAACAGACTTACAGGATCTGGCCTCGGCAAGTGGGAGGCTGCATCACCCTGTTGTTAATCTGGCTGTTTGGGGAGGGGGGTGGAAGAAGAATGGAAACTTGGCTGAATGACAGCCTGAAACTTGGCATGAAACAACCATTTCTTGATCCACACACACATCACTTTTCCTCCTGCAAAGAGTTTTCCCAACCATATGCAACAGCCCAACCAGTTGTTTTGTACACATCTTCCTTTACCTCAGTGCTTCCTTCCAGTACAGCCAATGCACCAGCCTCACCCTCCAAAGCAGACTCTGGTCCTCCCTCTGCTTGTGGCTTCCCAGTGCCCTGGAGCAATTTCTGTCTCTGTGCCCTGGTTCCCCACCAGGCAGAGTGGGACCAGTGACAAAACTCTCTGTTAGCTGCAAAAAGTTGTATAACCCCGAGCGAGGTCTCTGCTTCAGATTGTTTCTTATGAAGGGAGTCTGAAACAAGGTGCTTTCCTCTCAGAGGATGGGTCCCTCGCCTCACCAGTTTTAACTCTCCCAGGAACGAACACAAGCAATGCTCAAACCGTTGGCAATCATCATTTCAGGAGCTGGATTCCTCTCTTCGTCTTTCTCCATCATGTCACCTGTGTAACAGCGGGTCTAGAATATGTCTGAAGTAGCTCTGTTGTTCAGAATGGAATTACTCCAGATCTACACCCACATTGCTGAGAGTTGAATTTGCTCCAGTGGTGCTAATCAAAGAGGATTTTTACCAAATAGCTCAGAAATGTAAACTGTCAAAAATTAGAAAAGGCCTCAACTCAGCATATCAAGGTATCATTTTTTCCCTCAGTCTCGCAAAATTGCTGTGCACCTGCCATACTTCACATATCTTTTAATGGACTTAATATCCTGCTTTTTCACAAGGGAAATAATCCCATCACAAGGCTGCAACTATATTAAGGAGCATTGGTTTGCAGCGTTCATCATATAAATACCAAATGGGGCTGCGTGCATGGAGTCTGACATTTAAGAATGAATGTGCTGCAGCAACAAAATCTGAGGCTTTGCAAGAATGAATGAATTTTGGCACAGTTAAACAATAGTTTTGCTTTTAAAGTGTGATTCCTTGCAAGTCATTGCTGGTTGTAAGATCTTCTAATGTATTCCTTTGTAAATTCCCTTCTAATACAGAAGGCCCGAGAGCAGGTCTCTGAAAGATTAGTTTCAGATCTTTGAGAGATTCATCGACAACTGGGGTTCATCATCTGTAGGAATGATGGGCAGAGAAAGCTTTCACTGCAAAATCACGAGCATGCGTGTGGACACACACTTGGGGAGCTGACTCTTTGCAAAATAATCATTGTCTCTGGGTTTCCAACGGCTAATTTATAATTCCTATATGGCCAGAACCAGGAGCCAGAGTCACTGTCAGCAGGTCAATGGTATCAGGACTAACAAATAACTGCCACAGGATACCTTGAGGCAAACCAGCCCCTGACAGGTTCATCCCTTCTGTTGAAGGTGGCAGGAGACAGACTCGGCCAACAGCTATATCCTTGCCTTCCCTGCCTAAGCCTGACAAACTTCTGTTCAAAGCTAATGATAAGCCTGAAATAAAATAAAAAAAAAATAAAATGACAGTTCAGTTCAGGTAAGCACTATGAAACACAGATGGCTATGTGGGCTGTCCAAGTAGCTTTGGCCTGCAACAACAGGGATTGCAAAATTAATCTGAAAATATCTACTTTTTCTGCTTTTTATCCTGTCAGAGGCCCTGTAAGAACAGTTGTTTCTCAGGTGATTTTCCAGCACTGAGACTAACTCAGTGATTAGGAGAGAGATTCAGAAAACAATAATAAAAAGACAGTTACCCAACAAGACCCGACCACCAAGGGGTGGTGATGCCCTCAGGGACAGACAAAGCAGGTGGCAGAAGACAAGACAGGTAGGAAAGCGCTAAAAGTTTCGGTACTGCACCAGTACATTTGCTTGCATTTAAGCAAATGGCATGTTTTAGCCAGCAGTTTGTGTTGTTGTTTGCCAGAACACTGAGAGCTCCACAACTTTTTGATACTTCATAGCTTGTGTCTGTGTCCAGAAGTATAAGATGACACAGGGTAGGTGGCTGAAGTTAGCCTCTGAAGAGGTCAGAAGGCTTGTACCGCCTTTGTATCAACGAGAAACGTCTATGGGGAAATCAATAATGCAACTTCTTTCTTTTGGATTTAATTAAAGAAACATTTGATGCTGCAATTTGAAAGCAAACACAAACAAAAAAAACCCAACATTGGCTTTCTCTTACAGCTACTATCTCCCTAGTGAACTGGAAAGTGAGGGGGAGGAATCATTATCATACAACATGTAGAGAACAAATTTTTAATGTCTTAATTATTTCCTGTGTGCATAAAGCATTTCATTCCTATTGTTTCTTTTCACAATCTGTTTAGGGTCATTGGTAAGCAGATCACTTTGCCCCTCCAGAGAACTGTGAAACTCCAGGCAAAGCCAGAGAACTACATGTGCGTTTGCTGGTCCAAGGTTACCACTCCTGATGTATCTCCTATGTCGTTTGACAAATCAATCTATAATACGCTGCTTGAGTCTGGTTAAAAGCCCAGTCAAGACAACGCAGTTGGTATGAATCTCTACAGCAATGCACAGGTTATCAAAAATACATTAAGTCCTCCGTGATCTTTGGCTTTCTACTGGATTAATATCAAGCGCAATGTCAAGCTTCAGCCATTTTCTCAAATTGCTGCTTCCTAAAAAATCCAGACTATTGTTTCAGCCTCCTAGATAAAGACTGGCTGGCAACTCCGAGCCCTGGGCTCCCTGGCCTGTGCTGCTGTAAGACTGAAACTGGCCTGAGGAGGGGCTGAGCTCTTGCTCAGCCTGGGGATATAGAGCCAAGACTATCAAAAGCAAGATGGTCCTCTGCTGCCAGGGCACCCTGCATCTCTTCTGTCTGCTTACCAGCATTACAAAGGAAGAGATTTTTGAGTTTAAAAGCAATACAGCAGATTCAATTTATTCTAGAACAAACTGTCCATAAGAGATATTAGTCAGAATCTTAGTCCACTTCTGTTTGCTTCCACGGAAAGCAAGAGTGGGTAACACCTGAATTTCTCTGGATTTCAAAGACAAGAGTTAAATTTGACTCAACACACTTCTAATACCAATGCTGCACCATGTAGGTTCAAGCCAATTTAGTCAAGTATTTTGTGTTTAGGAGTTGGAATTCCTTTCCACCTTCCATAACATTTAACATATTAATTGAGTTGTAGTCATCAAATCCAAATTATTACAATTAGCCTATCTCTACTGGACAACCTTCTATATAAGTTATGTTTGAAGATATTCCAAAGATAAATTCATTCCAAGTGGAGGTAAATAAGTGAATGACACTATTGTGTAGGTGGGATTTGTGAGAAGAGACATCAACTGCGGAATATCTTATGGAAGAAGAAACACATATTAATCTTTGAGGTGTTTATTTATAGTAGACACACACACATATATATATATAAATATATATATATATATGTCACCCAGGGTTATTCAATCACATTAAGTTAACCTCTCCTTCAGTAAAAGATTTTCCTAAGGAACAGAATAAGCAACTGAACACTTAAAAAAATGTCCTGCTGCACTATGCAATGTGTTCTCATTTTCCAGTTTTACTACTTTGACAATTCTGAATTAGGATTTATTCATAGCAATTCCTGAAGTGTCACCACATGAATTCTGCACTGGAAGTTGGTGCAAATGAAACTCTGTCCATTTTACCTCGCATCCATATTTGCAAAGACATTGGGGCAGAGACCTGTCTCCCACTGAAATTTCTGTCAGTCTGGAGCTGGGACAGAGAGTTTGTGCAATGAAGCAGCTTTGTCACAGTCCTCACTCCTGCTACCCAGCAATAGGAGCCTGAGCACCCAAAGCATCCTGAGCACTGAAGCTCAGGATGAACAGTTTCCAGGCAGATGAGGCAGTGACTCTACTGTGTTTGGAAAGCAGATGCATCTGGGGTGGATTAAAGACCAACCTTTTTCCATTCTTAGTAGAGAAAGTAGAATTTTATTTTTTTTTCCCCTGGGTAAACAACAATAGGATTTTGGTAGGAAGGCACAACAGATGAATTTGAGAGCTATTCAAATTTTATGCTCTTCACTGGGAGAAGGAATTTGTTCTGGTATCAGAATTACTCCTTGGAGACGAGAACAAGGAAAGCAAAGTTGGGACTTGTAATTGTTACATGTGTCACTGCAGTCTCCTACACAGCATCTGCTTCTGAACCGGCCCAGCTTGGACCTCTGGCCACCCTGGGCTCCTGGGTCTCTGCACCACACAGGCTTCGTCAGGAGTTGTGCCAAGCTCGGTCACTGGTGGAGGTTGTAACCACGGAAGCTCTAACACGTGAGATTGTAAAGATATTCCTTAGTCTTACAGGTCAGAGTTTGCACGTCTACAAACGAGGGCTGTAAATCACCGGATGGTCTTGCCAGATTTCTTGAGGAAGGCTCGATATATTAATGCAATGGGCATGATTCAAAACATTTTGCAGTAAACACTCATGAGACTGGGGAAAAAACACTAACTTTTAATGTACTTTGCTTCTAAAATCTTGGTTTCTTTTCTTTTCCAGTCAATAAACGCAGAAAGTATCACTAAAGGTAAATTTCTTGTGCAAGTGGAGACAAATTTTCAAGGGGGTTCTAGGGAATGTGAGCTTTCCTGATCAAGCAAGAAGGCACTTTCAGAAGCCATGGAGATGACTGCAACTGTGCACATTCCTGGGGAGAACGACAAAAAGTTGGATCTTCATTTTAATGGCACAAGATAGAGGGGGAAAAACAGCATATGGTAAAACTGTCACTTTCATCCCTTAGAAGTGTCATCTAATAACACAAATTTCTCCTCAGGACTCTTGGAGTTAGGATTTATAATATGGCAGAAACATCTTTCCTAACCAAAGATAATGTGGAAACCTGCTAAGGCATTTGGAAGGTCTTTCCAAACAGTGAAGCTGCACAGAAATGCTGCAGGCATCCCTGGGACTGGGGAGTACAGGTGTTTCAGGCAGAAACACCAGTAGTTTAAGACAGGAAGAAGAAGATAGTATATTCTTTTGGAATGTATAGAAAGAATGTGAATTTATAAAATATATTTACCCACCCTGGAATTTAGCCAGGGCTAAGGACAGAGTATTTTTGACAGCCACATGTGGTCAGTACTTCAGCCTTATACCTGCTTGAGGCTCAGGCCAGTGGTCTCTCTGAATAGGCAGAGGAACGTGCAGCCTGGCCCTGAGGAGCTCTTCTCTCCCTCATTGGGTGCTTCCGAGATGAAATGCCTCCACATCGTTAACCATCGTTTACATCTAACATCCCAACAGCTCCTAGCACACCTGTGCAGCCCGAGGTGACTACATAAAAGAAGCTAATAAAACAGTGCTTACATTTCATTCATTTTATTCACCGGCTCGAGATTTCAGGGATGGAAGGGAGCACAGCTGGCCTTTGGATGTTAAATATGCTTCATAAGCCAACACCGGTTCAGCACACAGGCAGAAGCCTTCTTGTCTCCTGGCTCTCCACAGGCAATAGAAAGGAAGTATGTTGGCACTCTCACAGCTGGCAGTGGGGCTGGCACAGGAGAGCTGTAAATACTGTGTAGGCATGATGGTGCAAGCTGCCAGGGTGAGAGCGGGTCACCATGCCTCGAGGGGCTCCTAGCCACCCGCAGGAAGGCACGATGAAGAGTACTTCACTCTTTTTTAACTGAAGTGAAGGGCAAAGGGTAACTGAGATGTTGAATAAGGTCTGGCCTGACAGGGACAGATGCTGCTGGGAGTAGAGATGCATCTCAGGAGGCTTGGGAGCTTTGCTATGTCACCAGAGCACGGAGCTGCCGGGGGTTGTAATCATGAAAAGCTTCACACTCAGAGGCACTGCATGGCCTGGGGTTTCTCCCTGCCCTGACAGAAGTAGCCTTGCGTACCTACTGTTCTGTACCTGCTCTGGTGCCTGGTCTACTCACCTATTCACATGGCAAAGAGGACCTTCCATTTCCCTGCCATCTCACTTGGGAATATGCACCAGGGTGAGAGTCCCACTGGAAGCCATGTCATCTCTGTATGATTTGGGTAGATGCTAGAGGGGAAAGGAGAACATGGGAAAGAGCTATGTTATGTCCTTTCACTCTTTCTTACTCGTTTGCAGATCGGAACGTACTTTGTCAACTTGTTCTTCTTCCTCAGAGCCAAAGAAATTAAAGAGGGCAGATGTACTTCTCCTAGGGAAGTAGAAGAAGGCTCTCTGACCAGATAATGTTTGTATCTGTGATTCTTGATATGTGTTTTGCTCCTTAAAACTATACACACAATCCCAGTGATTTTCTGCGTTTATTAAATTATCCAAAGCAGCTCCCTATTGGACGCGTGTTGAGCTCCAGGGGAACACCCTTTAAGCGGCTGTTTCCCAAAGCAGGATGACCACTTGGAGGATGTGCTCACCCTGGCCAGGTGCCTCCGCTGGCAGGGTGTGCTAGCAGGGACTGCCTACTGGGGCTTAGCCCCGTTGGTACCAAAATCAGTGTCCAGATGCCCAGATCTATGGGCTCAGTGGAGAGATCTCTCCAAAAACAGCTGTAAACTTTGGGAATGACTGGTGCTGAGCACAACTGAGAGGTAGCAGCCAAAATCATGCTACCATTATAGGATGTTCCTTTCACCTAAAGTTTCTTCTCAAAACCATTTTTTTCTCCCCAGGCATATCCTGATATCTCCTGTTGAAGCATGTGAATAGCCAGTTTTTTGACTCAGTGCAGAGCCTTTCTTCAGGCAATCCTACCTGAGTAAGATCTACGGGGAAAGACAATGCAATCCGAAACCAGTTAATATGCCAGGCAGTAGCCACAATTCACTAAAAGTAGCCCATAATGTCTTTATTTCTCACTAATAACTATTAAATTTAACAGAGCCCTGAATTTGCCTGATGGTAGATGAGAGGCTGATAGATAAATGAGTAAGATTATATATCCAGCCTCTATGAGCAAACATTGCATCAAAAAAACCCCCAAAACAACAACAACAAAGGCGGCATTTATATTTAAAAGGGCTCAAAATGCAGAATTTGGCTCCTCATTTCAAATGCCCTCAAGGCTGTGGACTCAGAACTGAGATTCCAGCTTGACCTCTTGTAAAGCTGAAGAGTCACATGAAAAATTTGAAACTGAACTGCTGAAATTCAAGGCTTTTCTCAGCCAGACATTCCGTTTGCTCCCTTTTTTTTTAGAGAGGGTAAGGTATAAGCCTTTTCTTAGAGCTTGCATTGTCAAACGTCACCCTAATCTCAGCATCACCTCTAGCTCCTCATTAAGTCATGTTCTCACCCCATTTACATATGGGCATTGCCCACTGGTTTGGTAGAGTTGTCCATATGGCTGTAGAGGAGCAAATTAGGGTCTAACTTGGTGATAAGGAACATTTTTTCAGGCAATGATGAAAGTGTTCTCATGGTAACCCGCAAATGTATCCATACTCCAATTTTAGTTTGTCTTTATATACTTTTAAAGACCAAAAAACTTCATAATCTTTAAAAATTATTTCAAAAACCCTTGGTGCCTCCAAGTTCTAACACTACAAGTATTTTCCCCAGGGCACTTGATTACAGTAGAAAATTGTCTTTTTAATTTGCAGAACTCAGAAAAGTCAGAAGATGGCAGCAGCTCATTCATGCATTAAACAATCCCTAAATCTCATGAACAGAGCAGCTCTTCCTTAAAGTGATTTGTGTTATGCAACCATCTAAGAATAAAGATTTGTAATTTTCTAAGCAAATAATTTTACTTACCCAGGTTCTACAGTCATCACAGCTATTATTTCTCATGTTATTTTGCTTTTTTTTTTCATTGTCATCAGCGCAGTGGAGAAATTTTGAGGGGGCAGGGGACATTGTCATGGGAAGAGCTTTTAGATTAATACCTTTAATTCCAGGCATATTTTTAGGATACCTAAACTACCTTATTTTTTGTTCTGTTTTACAAATATCAGATAAGGAAAAAAAAAAGATTATTTTGATATTTCCAAATAACATTAGATGTTAAAAGGATTTGTTGTTTTTTTTTTTTCCTGCTTTTAGAGTCAAATGTTTTTATCCTACGTTATGTTAATCTACATACCTTATCATTTTCACACCATCGGCAGCGGGCTCTCTTGTCTCCAAAGATTTACTAGTGTTAATGTTGCAGTAATGACCTATATTACTAAATTTTCTCTACCTTGAGAAAATATATCACAGTACATTTAAAGTGTGGCATAAAGGGTTAGCATAAATAATTAAACTAAATTACAGCCATCAAAAAACAAGACAGGCCAGATCCAAGCTGCCTCTGAAGAAATCTAGTGTAACTCCATTGCTGTCAGTGGAATTATTCCCAATTGACCCTGGCCTGAGGGATGCAGAATCTAGCACCCTAGCTTTTGTAACACAACCTCCTTGTTATTGTGTGTTTGCTTGTTCATTTAATTCATAAAATTTGATCAATCACAACGGGCCACCCACCCACTAGAGTGAAAAAAAGGAAAATCTATTGTATATGATATTTCTTTGATCAACTACATCTGAAAGTGCATTCCCCTCTCCTGCCCCCCCCTCCCACCCCCCGCGCGAAAGAATGCATCAGAGACCAGGGCTGACATTGTGGTGCTGGGAGCTGATATTTCCCTCCAGCCTCATTTGTATTGCTTTATTGACATGTTAATGACAAAGTACTTCCCCAGGTCCTATGAAGTACAGAACAAGTCAGAGAAATTAGAATAATACCTAGGCCTAATTAGAAGCCAGGTATCTCCCTGACATGCTCTCTTGTTGTATTTAGCAGCTTCAGATACTGGAAAGTTGACTGATTGCCTGCTTGCTTGATTGATGGATAGAGAGGCTCCACCAAGCTCATAGACACACATATGAAGGGAAGCTTTTGATGTCAATATGAACAAAGATAATGATAGACTTACAAACAATGCCAAATGCTGAGTCTACGAATTAAGCGTAAGGCAAATAGAAAATGTGCCCAGCGCTGTTCTAAGAGCGAAGAGACTAGAAGGAAGATGCGTTGTGTATGGCTAAACCTCATAGCTACAGGCAAAATTGTACTGTTAGGAAGATTTGCAGGTAATGTTTCTGATTGCCTGAAGATCTCTGCACATAAGCAGGGCCCCAGAAATTAATCCAAATCCTTCCTTTGCAGCATCACAAACACTCTTTCTGAAATGGGCTTCTGGAGCTGGCCTGCTCTGGGAGACAAGGGTTTATCCAGAAAGGCATCAGATTGATTTTCTGTATGTGAAGATCACAAATGTACTTCTCTATGGGAGCTAGGGCATTGACTGATGAGAAGGCTCAGTGTGCAAAGGACAGAAATGACCAGCAAAACACAGAACCAGAGGGCTGTAGATTCCTCTCTACGTCTCCCCTCCCACCATCCACCCCCAAATAAAAATATTTAACAACAAACAGAAAACCACAAAAACCTAGGGACACCTTGATCCTCAGATGCTGCTGAGTCCATCTTTCTCTGCCGCCTTTGATCCGCACTCCCCTCCTCTGTTCTGCACAGTGACAAATGCACTGCACACGGGGCACAGAGCGCGGCACAGCAGGACAGATCCTTTTAGCTAGAGCTGTGCAAAATCTTCATAGCAGAGCCCCAAATCAGAAGAAACTTGCCTGGCTTCAGGTTTCATCGCAAACTTGGAGCTCAGATGTTTGTCAAAAGGTTACTGAGATTTGCTAGCCCTTTGAGAAATTTCTCTTTCTTTCCCTTACGAGCACCTTTTCTTTCTTTCTCTAATCTGTCTGAATTTCTAAAACTATTTCCACACTGTTTAGGAGCTAGGAGGACTCACAGATTTGGATTAAAGAATCTGCCAAAAAGTACTCTCTCATGGTGTCAATTCAAAACCAGGTGAAAGTGAGTGAGTCATTCCAAGAAAAAAAAAAAAAACACCCAACCAAAGCCAACTAACATTCTCCTGCAAATTTGTGAGCTGGAGTCAGTTTTTCAAGGGCTTAAATATCTTCTTTGAAAGTATCTCAGTAATCTTACTGATTGTTATAGTGTTAGGGCCAAAGCTGGATTTTTTTAACTCCAAAAGTCAAAAGGAAACATGGGTGTGCAATTCATTTGCAGGCCAAAGTAAAATGAATCCCTGTGAAATGAAATAATGGTTTCACATAGGTCTTTTTTTCAGTATTGTGTTTAGAGACACCATGGATCAACCAAAGTTTGTAGCACCTTGCTTTTACAGCATCCCTCACTCAAAGATCTCACATCACTTTGCAAAGATGATCTGAGTAATTTGCCACGTGGTCAAACAGAAAGTCAGTGCCAAGTTTGAACGCAGGCCTCCTTAGAGCTTTCAGCTGAAGCTCATCTGCCCTCCTGGCAGCAGTGCTGTCTGCTTCTGTTTGCGCCAATGACATTTCATGATTCAGTTTGCATATTTAAAGAATAGGTGAGTGATCTCTCTCTGGACATACCTTATGTGCTCTGGTGCACATAATATCAAGTGGCATATGAATTCAGCACAGTGTTATGCACTTTTTTTTTTGGAGCTTTTTGCATGGTATCCAAAGTATCTACCCTTTCAGTACCTGACAAAGGGACTGGAATTTATGCACAGACTTAACGAACATCTTCAGTTCCAACCAGACTGTCAAGCACTGTGTGAAGTTATCACAGTAGGGGATGCTTTTGTTTCTGATTGACCAGGCCCATGAATTTCAGAGAATCTAAGGCTTTCACAGATGCTCCATGAACAAGATCACTATTAAGCTAACACCTCTTGTGTCCTGATACAGATGTCAAGTTTGCTTTACAAGCTTGGAGGGACATTTAAAACAAAAGAAAAGAAAATAGTGCCTTAAGCTAGCACAGGTTCAGTTGAGTCATTATGTTTTAATGCCCAACCCTTGTTTGTTTTCTATTTCTCTTTGGAGATCTTTTGCCATGGAAGGTTAAAGATTACTGAGATAACTAACAATAAATGTGTCTGGCGAGGTGACTTTTGAACAATAACTCTAGCTTGGGTTCACTGAAATAAATCTGTATCCAATTTTATTTTACATCCTATTGCAACAAAATTGACAAGGATGTGAATTAAAACCTTTAGCCCTGTTGATTAATACCAAAATGAGGATGGCCACTTCTTTGAGCTTTGACACCAACCTGCGCCCTTCTCTTTTATCAGCAGGGTGGACTGCAGCACTGCAGTAATTGCTTAACTGCTCCTTTGCCCGTTAGGACTCAAATGACTTGGCTTTGGAGTGGACTTGAGAAATGACTCAGAGTTTCAACAGACACACCCAGTTACTGGCTTTGTAGTACACTAAATGCTTTCCAATATAACACATTTTTAAAAGAAAGGCTGTGTATTGCTCTCTGTAGACCTGAGGGCATATATTCAGTCACAACATAGGTGCAGGTTGAATGATAACTGTGCAAACTGCTGCCTCACACCCTGCCAGCTTGCTTCAGTCCTATTCTGAGCCCCCCTCTGTGTAAGCCCCAGTCTGACCCCCACAGCTACTAGGGTCAGCATCAGGGATGCTCGTGCAGGAGGCAGTGCCCTTGTGTCCTGTGTACGTTAGAGGCTGCAGCTGCAGGTGGCCATCAGCACATTTCCTGGTGCAGAGACCAAGATTAGGTGAGATTTGCATAGGTGGTCAGTCATTAACAATAGTCAAGGCTTTGCTGGTCTGCACTGAGAAGACACACCTTCCAGCCGTACCTGTTTGTGGAGCTTTAATCAATCCAATCCTAGTGCCGGTCATATCTGAGATAGCAATCAGTTTATTGAGCGCAGCCATCAGAGGTGGGCAGTTACAAACCAGGGCTGTGTTGGAACCAGTAACAGAGGTAAAAAGCATCAGTAATTCTCATCACCAAAGCATCCCATTGCCTAAGCCACATAATTCACTAAGCCACTTCACTATCCAGTCCAGGAGCCAACACTTTGGTCCACCCTTATCAGAGGCATACTGCAAAAATAAACACAAATTCTTGAATATATGTTTTCTTCCACTCACATATCTTCAAACAAAATAGTTCGACAAAAATAAATGAACTCATTTTCCAGAAGTTCTTAGAGTTCCCCTGTTGTCCTTTGTTTTTAATACAGATTAGGTGATTCTTCAACAAGATAATCTTTAGAAGCACTGTCTTCGACAATCAAACATGTTTATTAAACAGATTATTATCTTGCCTGCTTTAAGTAGTTTCTAGCATTTTGGTGCCACAGAGGAAGAACAGCAACAGTTTTAGTTATTAATAATATGTTGTCATGACAATTTTTTTTGCAACGTTGGAAAAATGCTCTTAGTCGCAGTCGGCTTAGTACAGCCGACTTTCAAGGTTCAAGACAACTTACAACGGCTGATTTCTTTGGGGAAGGGGTAGGACTTGCCCTCTGTCAAAATTTGAAAGATTTTCTAGGAGACAAACTGTGGTCTCTTTGCTTGCATCAGTAATTGTCCACTCATGTAAGTGGCCCTGTGAGACTTTCTAAGATTATCGGGTATGAAGGAGAACACAGCATTCATGATACAGTTGAGATTCCTGTTTATTTGCAAGTTCACAGATGCAAAGCAATTTCAGAAAAGTCTTTGAGAACTTTTTTTTTTTGCCAGTCTTGGACTTAAGAATTCAGTCACAGTAATTCTTAGATAAAAAAAAACAACACAGCAATTGCCCAGAAAGAGGTCTGTGTCAGAACAGAAAATATGCTAGAAATTTACCTGTTTTGAAGACAGGTATCATCTAAGCCAAGAGAGATAAGGAGGTGGTTGTGGCTTTGGGTTTTCATCATCCCCAAGCTCCATGCCATTTTGAAGTAAAAAAAAAATTATATTAGCCAAATGTGACTTCAGTCCCATCAGAGGAGTAAATTTCATATTAGAAGAAGTCCTTAAGAGTGGAGCAGAGTTAAATTTAGATGTTCACTGTATTTGGGCCTAAGAAGATTGCTGAAACATACAAGTATCCCATTTACCCCATGGCAACCACCATTTAAAATAAGGAGTAGAGCTCACTCTTTAAACGCTTTGCCTACTCACTGCACATCATCTCAGAATCACGCACTGCCCCCAGGTAATCAGATGTTCTGGTCTTCCAGTTAGTCTACTTTATATGAAAAATAAATATCCATTGAACTGGAGGAGGGGAGCACTTGCGCACACGTGATGGGGAGAGAGACTTAGTCCGCTGCCAGAGATTGGCGCACTAATGTGAAATAAGGAAGAGAGGTCCAAATCTCTGGGCAAATAAATATTTTATTATCTACAAGTGAAGGGCCTCCCCAAGAGAAGTCTTGCTGCAGAAAACAGTGTGCGGTGGATTTGGCCTCTTCTCAGGGGAAACCTGGCCTTGAGCTCAGGCAGGATGGTAGGAGGAAGGCAAGCTTCCTCTTCTGTGTTGCATCTCTATCCAGGGGATATGGCGGGAGACTTTTTTTTCTCCTCCAGATGGTTGTTATGAGAAAAGGCTGACCTGCTTTAGGCTTCTAATACACCTCCCAATTTCAAACACAGATGGATCCTTATCTGCTTTTGTGGGACTGGAGTTAGATCCATTCTCTCTTCCTAGCAGAAATACCTCTGTTTTCAGCAAAAATAACCCACCACATCACAAATTACTTCTAGCAGCCAAGAACTGGGCATGGATGTGGCAACAAGCACTGAGTGGACCCTCCCTAAGCAAAACTGACCCCAACAGGCATCTCATGTCCCCACTACGTGGAGTAGGAGATGCAGGAATAGGAGCAGAATCAAGAGGCGCTTTTGTGCTCTCTCAGTCACACTCCCATGACAAATCCTCTCAAATGCTTGTCCCAGCCACCAGCCTGTCCAGCCCTGCTAGGGGTCTGACAGCAGCACAGTGCCACAACAGGGCATTCTGGGCATTCTGAGCTGTTTTGCTGTTGTCAGGATTGGTATTGCATTTATTTTTAAGCCAGGTTGGCAGGTTTTATCTGATCTAAGTGAACAGTTGATCCTAAATGTACATTTTGGTGTAAAGTGGTGTGCCACCTGCCTACCTCTGAGGACCTGGAGAGGTTGCTTTGGTTTCTTGATTTCCCTGTTTGCATGAGGGAATACCCCCAGGAAGGACAATACCAGGTTGCAGCCTCACTTGAGCCTGTGGGAGTCACAGGATCTCTACAGAGGGGAGAGATAGGGGGCTAAATAGCAGCAAAGAGATACTGATTAGTACCTGGGGGAGATTTGGTGCTAGGCAGGTTATCAGTACCTGTGGGTCTGACACATACATTTGCAGAAAAGGGCCCTTAGCCCTCTGGTGATCCCATAGATGAAGGATGGAAACTTCTTAGCATGGGACTTGGGAAAAGTGTTTCTTTGGGAGAGACAAAAAACTTTTTCTATGTCTTCAGGATGTTTGTGGAGAAGAAGACAGACTCTTGGACTTCTGTGTGAGGGATGGTGTTTATTTTTTGTAGCAGGGCCCTGTATGCCTGTGCTTTCTGGGTATATAGTAAGGGGAGACAGAGGTCTTGCTGATAGCCTTTGGAGTAGAACAATGCTCTACTGTCTTGGGAGAAGGGAAGACTACTGTTAGATACATGAGGGTAGGGTTTATGAGTACTGATAAGGTAGCTCAGTTTAACCTGAGTAGCCCAAGGTGTTGCATGTTAAGACTATTTCAGTTTTAGCTCTGAGCCGTACATGTGTAGATGGCCATGCACATTTCCTGCCACCCCAGGAAACTGGGCTGCCCGCGGCAGTACTGCCCAGGTATGCAGAGATGGATACGGACTGGCTTACAAGCTCCTCGAACTAGCCCTGCACCACCTATCTCACAAGAGCTCGGGGACCTCAGCGCTCCGCTATAGCCACACAACCTATGGCAGCAGCAGTACACACTGTACACCAACACTGTGATGGTTGGTATCCCTTTGGGAAGAGAAGGCCTTTTCCCACCAAAAACCTCCTAAGTTGTGAAAAAATTGCAGATTGTAGTTGTGATCCTGGCCCATGTCAGAAGGAAGAGATGATGGAAGCATCTCTAGCAAACATGGTCTGAAATGGCTGCAGAAGGGCTAGATCTCTCCGCTTAGGAAAAACTTAACATGGGGGCTGAATTGACATGTCTTTGCCTCTCAAACCTTGGGAGGAGGAGTGGAAGCAAGAAGGATGCTTTCACATGTGGGTAGTGCATGCTTGAGTAATGGCTGTCTGAGAGCATGCGTGGTGAATGGGTGCTAAACGTACAACGAAACCAGGTGGTGTGTGAGGTGTCTAAGGTGTGCTGGAGAGTCCCAATCGACATAGCAAAAAGAGCTGTAGGACAGACAAGTATCCCTTGTAACAAGAAGGTGTACTCCAGCTGGGATGTGGTTGCAGGTTCCAGTAGCATCTGGAAACCTGAAATGCCCATGGTGAATGCAGCCCGGGGAGTCTCTCATCTGATTTTTCCACCGCAATTGTTTCAGGATGGTGGAGGTCCTGGCCGCAGTACCGACAAGCGTTTCTGCGGGGAGGATCAGGTTGCAGCGCTGTAGCAGCTGACGCACAGAGAAGATGGCTGAGATCAGCTTGTGTTCCCATAACATATGGTTGGGCCATGAAGGATTGCAAACACAATCTCTACTACGCAGAGCGACTGCAGACATTTAAACCAGTGTTGAGCTTTTATTGCAGTGTGTTGTTACTGTTTTCCCAAGCCATACTAGCACCATGTATGTTTGGGGGTTAAAGCGTACCTTGGGTACCTGAACACTACCTGTTGTCTTGTGGCTATGGTGTGGAGAAAGTCCAGGACACATGGTTAATTTTATTCATTAATAACGCTTAGAGGCTCTAACACCTACCTGTGCTGTGGCTAACCATGCACCAGGTGACCTGAGGTTTGTAAGGATGAGTCATATTTTATTAGAAAGGTGATAGACTTGGAAAGGAATGAGCAACCTCCCAGGCACACAACTCCTTCCTCCAGGCAGAAGCACGAGCAACAAACAGTAAGATATCCCTTAAATCGCAGAATTTCTTCTAGTGAAATATTTTAGCTCTCCCTGCACAGTTTTCCTTTCTGATATTTTTATCAGGGATGCAAAACTACAAAATCCAGTTTGAGACTGCCATGATGTAGTGGGATGACCTTTACAAGCACAGCGGGAACCCCAAGCAGGGGGTGTTGACATGTCCCCAAACGCGCTGTTCCTGGCATCCTCACAGGCAGAGCTGTCTCACAAAGGCTGCCCATCGCTGAAAGAGTTAAGAACATCTTGTCAAGGATATGCAGTTATCTGGAACTTTTGTTTATACAGAGAGGCAATAAAACATTCAGCGCCTTAGACCAGTGTAAGAAGGGTCAATACAAGCTCCAGCAGTTGTATATAAATTAACCTTTTAAGTATGGCCTAATCCATAATGATTCATTGACAGGAATTATTCCAGGAGGCTGAGCTGCAACAAATTGTAGCAGTTGTAGCTAACTACAGCACCTCACAGCTGCTGAAAGCTTGGCTGCCTCTTAAGATGAGGTATCTAAGGGAACATTTTAAAAGGCTTTGACAATGTATTTCCACAATACTTGTTAGAACTAGTCTCCAATGATCTTATGTTCCTAAAGTGGAATAAAAGTATGAGGAATCTGAATATATACATGAAGGATGTTTTGAAAGATTTTTGCTTTTACTGTAGCGCTGACAGAATATGAAAAGGATGCTTCACTCCTACACACTGGAGTGGTCACCCAAGAGAGCTCATTTCTTCTGCTCACTAGGATTTCGCCAGGATAGTGCAACGAGCGTTTGAGCTGAGAAGCCTACAGCGTATTTGCAATTGTCAGAATTAAAAGTGAAGGAAGACAAAACAACCTCTCCACTCCCACCCCCTGTCAAACATGCCTAATGAATAGCTCTGCATGCACTGTATCAGAAACCCCAAACGTTGACGGCGATGCAAGGCACTAATTTGTTAGTTATCATATGTGACAAATTGTCATCATGGTTCCACTCCTTCAGAGGGTGTTGTGCGTGTGACCTGGGGAAGGGCTCTCAGGCTTGAGCTAATGGGTGTACGACTTGGAACAGAAGATGATGTGCCAAGATGGGAACCACAGAGTGGGCTGCCAAAAAAGAACAGTATAATTATCTGTGCATAATTCACGGCCGGAGAATAAGCTTTCCTCCAAAGTTGTCTGCTGTAGAGCTGTACCAGATTCGTGGCTTTTTCAGTGAGTATTCACAAAGTAGTGACAATCTGTGCAGAAATGTTCACTTCTCCAAACTTTTTTTTTTCTATTGGACTAAAATAGACATTTCTATAGCACTCTTTGCTCTCAGGACTGGTCTGTTAAGACAAGTGATGACTCACAGATGTATATTCTTACTTTCTTGGATAGTTATCTCTCCCCTCACCCCACCTAATCCCTTCACCGATGAGGTTTAAAAAAAAAAATCTCTGCAAGGAAAAGCACTAAAAATACAAACTATTGCAAGAGTATTGACTCACTGAATCTTCAGAGTTGCTGCTGTACTGTGATAACAGTGGTCCTAGTTCTCAGATTCTCAGGACAAACACTCAGACCACATGACCCAAAGGAAAATATCCTTTAATTCTTAGCACTTTTAGGCAACACAAATTGCCAGCTCAGGGTCTGCTCAGCGGATGGCAGGGTATGAATGTACCTGTGACAGTGTATGTATATAACCCACTGCTCTTTCAGTTTTTGTTGGACTGTATGAGGGTCATTTGGTTATTTTACCTTTGTCAGAGATACCACCTTTTAATCACTGTTATGGAAGACAGATATTTTGTCTCAGCAATAAGTGAAAACTCATTTTCCAAACTGTGTTCCTTTTTTTTTGATGGAGATTCAGCTTCCAAAAGAGAAAGCTCAGGAAATTCCTTAGCTAGTAAGTCTTTCTGGAGGAGATCAGGGTGAAGGACAGAATATCCTATAAAGGCTATTCTGAATGGGAGGGAGAAGGCTCTTACAGAAAAGCAAAGGAGATGGAAAATGCTCCCATAATTGCTGGCAAGGAAGATGCAGATTTTGCTTGGGCACATTTCTCTTTGAAAGTTGATCCTGTTTTGTAAGAGTAGACAAGGAAGAATTGCCAAATTCATAGGACAACGAAGTTTGGAAAGCACTGGCAAAATATGTGGAATTGGATTAAATTTGACAAAATTTCATATTGCTTTAAGGCTCCTCAGGGTGTCCTGAACCATTTTTGCTCCATGTAGTGCAGATTTTTCCTGTAGAGCTTTGGCACTACCGCCTGTGTCCCGAGCTGCTTGAAAATGTTACTGTGGGGCCATAGAGACCCAATCTCACGGGTATTTTCCCAAAGAATCGGTGCTAATTTCCCTCTGGTCGATGTGTAGGAACACCCCCAGAGGAAGTCCTGGAGTTGTAGGGAGCTTGTGGGCATGCGCATGCGGTCTGTGCCATCCAGGGGTGAGTGGGCAAAGCTCCTTGGATCCAGCGGGAGGCCAGAGGGGCAGTGCTAAGTGGATATGAGACTTTGGATCTGGAAGTGATGTAAAGCACAAATGTGCTTCCAGGCCCCGACTAGCTAGTTCTGAGGTGGGTTGTGTGGGATGATGCTTGTGCACTTGTGGCGTAATCCTACTCTGTGTCACTACCTTGTCCTCTGTTACTTTGATGATTTATAATAACGAAATTAAAATTCAGGGCTGGAGAAAGATGTCTTGGTTCTGGCAGAGTGCTTCAGTCAGTGGGATAGTTTCTAATTTTAAGCACATGCTTATTTTCCAGCATATGCTGGATCAGGGTGCAACTTGCTGGGGAGATACTGTAAGGCTTTCACTTTCTGGGAATGCTCTTGGACAGAGGAAACAAAAACATTTTCTATATAAATGTTTGTGGAAATTAATAAAAATGTGTGAGCATGCAATGAAAATGAATTTCCATTTCTTTACCATGTTCACCAAACAACTGAACATAGCAATAAGGACCTAAGCTTACATGAACAGTGAGGACTGATCTCTGCAGCCTATTGATCTAAGTGAGGAAACCTTGGGGCATGGACATGTGCTGCAGTTTGAACTCATATAAGTGTATTTGTCAGACTGACCAGTTGCCCAGTGAGCATCAGACTGGAGCTTCTTGGGGAGTGACTCCTGGAAACACCCTAGGGACAGGCTGGTGCCACACCTGCTGATAACAAGATCACTTCAGTTTCCAGAGATCTCGGGTTGAGAGCTTTCATCAGCATTGCATTCACTGAGAGGAAATTGCAAAAAAAAAAAAAAAAGAAAAAGAAATAATAAAAGAAAAGTACTGGAAGATCAGGTGCATACATGTAACCAGCCCCAGCATTGATCTGACTTAAATGGTAGCACTTATGAGACAGATAATCCAGCTTCTCATTGATCTTGGCAATACTAGTAGGGGGCAATATTTACATTTGGTTGAATTGCTCTTGGACAAATTTTCTCCACACTTTTAAATACAAAGAAACCTTCCATTAACACCAGGAGAGCAGGACTTTTCATTAATCTGTTTTTTAAAAAATACAAGGCCTGGTTCTCTATTCTGTTGCTGGTCTTATAGCGGGATAGCTGCACTGAGCCAGGGAAGCAGCAACTACATCAAAGGCTGCAGCAGAGAAGAGTTGCACCCTGAATATTTGCAGCAATCTGCAGAAGGAGTTTTCTTCTTTTTTTAAGGACAAAAGAATAAGGAATTATTGTCTTTCTCCCAGCAAAATAAAGCAAAATCAATATTCTTTCCTAAGTTACTTCTTTAAGCTTTCTTCTTTCCCAAACACTCGCCTTATGCTATCTCCATTCTGGAGATATTCTGCTCCTTTGATGAAGGAAAGAGGGAAACAAGCTTTTTGGGAGGAGCAATTCTTTGGATACATTTTAGGCTGAGGTGAATTGCACTGGAAAGTGCCTGTTTCTCTCCAGCCATGATAGAATTCAAACTCTGCAAATGTGTGTGACTGTACAAGTCCTGCCCATTGCATCTGGGCAGTCCCATCATGTCTGGCTGGTTTCATCCTGCTGTCTGGTAAAGATTTTGACCCATTTTTGTATCCAAGCAGAGAAGGAGAGAGAAAAGGAGCCACTGTCCCTTCATGTCCCACCCCACCACTCTGCCAGCAGCTCAGGGTACTGACTGACAATGCCTTGCTGGACACTTCCAGCTGCCTCCTGGTAACATGACAGGGAGACACGCATTGCAGGACAGAAGAGTTTATCAGCACCAGGAAGCCAGTGTCTATGGCATATCAGCATAAACAAAGAAATTGTCTTAATAGAGAGCCACACCTAGGAGTATTGCAGTCCTCTCATGGGATCACACAGCATGTGGCACATGAACCCAGGTAGTGAACCCACAGCAGGCAAGGAAGAGCAAGTTTATAGAGCAGCAGCTAGAAAGAGAGCAAACAAGTAATGTGAAGGGAGACAAAAAAACCCAACCCATATAGTAGTCAGAAGCCAGAACCAAGTCTGTATGCAGAGCTGACCATGAGAGATAAAGATGAGAAAATGAAGGTAAAGATTTTTACTGTCTCACTGGGAATTAAAGGACAAGAAGCAAGTGAGATGCTGTTGCCAGGAATAATGCCTGAAACACTGGAATAGCTGATAAAGGTGTTTGATTAGAATCATGACCCTGCAGACAGAATGAGACTCTGGAGAAATAGTGTCTCTTTCACCCCACCCCAAGAAGCAGGAGCGGAGATAGACACCTACCTTGCAGCGCTGCACAATCTGTAGCTCTAAAGATGTTAAACATTCCCTAAATGGAGCCAAGATCATCTGTAGGACACATCAGTCCCTCTTACAGAAAAGTATAAAAAGAGGAGATCTAGCCCTAGAGAAACACCTCCAGATAGCAAGGGAACAGCTAGCCATCCTGGGAAAAGGTCAAACCGACACAGCAAAGGGAGCAGCGAGTGAGAGGGAACAGCCCACCAGTAATGCAGAGGCCAGTGTAGGAGCTCTGTAGTCAAACAACAACAAAGGTCAGAAGAAAAATGCCTGGCAAGGGCAAAGATGCAAGAGAGGCAGAGAAACAAACCGTTTGCCTCAATCCTGCAACTCCCTGGGGAATTAAAAAGTGGAATGCCTTTCGGATACCCGCAGTGTGCCTTCAGCAGCAGGAGGGACATTGGGGGTGTGCACACCCAGCGGAGCACGGCCACCAGCCTCCGGGACCCATGCCTGCCCTTACATGAACAGCCAGGTCAGAGCCAGGTGGGTCACGAAGCCACGACGTTGTTGAAAGAAGATATAAGCAGCAATTCTAACCTGGAGAAATGTGACCATATCATGGTGATGTACAATAAAACCACCTTGAGGTCAATGGGTAATGCAGGCTGTTGATAATAAATCCATGAAACAAGAGATGTTATCACTCAGAGTTTATAACAGTTGACATTCAAGATCCACCCAGGGCAGAGCACCGGGGCAGTGCACGGCCTTCCTGCGGTCACAGTACAAACCCTCGGTACCCTCCACTTGTATGCGGAGACAGACAGTCTGTGGGCCACGTCCAGGATTCAAACAGGACTAAAGGGCATAGCTCTATTCCCTGTGCCACGTCAGAAAAGATAACATCGCCCAGAGAGTCTGGCCAAGACACTGTCTGCATTGTGATCGGAGACCTCCTGCCTGTACGTCCCTGTGCATCATGTGCAAAGGGTAAAGGAGGGATAAAATGTTCTGTCCTGACCTGGTAGCTTTGGGCACTCATTTTTGGACATGTCTGGATGCCTACACAAGGTACCAGAGAATCCGAATCAGATCCAGAGCTTACATGTTGCTGTTTCAGAAAGTGCATTGTATACTTTATAATAGATCTCATGCTGCTAATTTATATAATAATAAAAAATTATTTCTTCAGCTTGTATTTGTAAGAGATGGCTAAATTTATGGTTTGCCTACTGTGCCAAGAGTCTGGCATGTGGCCACGTGCTTTCACACATCTCCTTGCAGTTGATGGGGTCGAATTCTAAAACCAGTGGTGCCATCCTACAGCTGAAGGAACTCTGTCTACACAAGCTCAAGTGCAATCGCAGTGGGACCAACTGCCTCTTTGTTTGGCATCAGTGCATACAAATATCTGGCACTTCCTATGCAGGTATCTGTATATTTCAAAGTAAGTGATGTGATAGAATTATCAATAAAAGAAAGATAACTTATGCAATAATCATCACTTCCTAACAGCTGAAATTTCAGAGGAATCAGCTCTGCCCTTCTTCTGATGAAAATGAGTAACAAAACCTTACCTATGTGAAGTTTGCCTTTCAGCATCTGAATAGCTCAACTGTGTTAAAGACTGTGTAAGAATCTTTGAGAAATAACAGCAGAACAAGCAAAAATTTTAAGCTGGACATTGTCTCCAATAGATGCAAGACAGCACAGATGATGTAGCTTTAAAACAAGGCCTTGTTGAACATTTTTTTTATTCCAATGCATACTAGGTAATGTATAAAACATATTTAAACTTGTATTTCTTTTGTAAATACCATTTTTAAAGCATGAATTGAGATAAGACATCTGTGCAACAACTGTAGATAAAAATATGGTATTTAATTCTCTTTGAAAAATTGTGCTTCTCAATATTCTTCAGTGGGGAATTGTGAATTTTTTGTGCTGGCAAGGTGTGAGCAAGATCCAAGAAGACAATCCCTTGCAGAAAGTGCTTACACAGCACAAATCAGTTTCTTGTGTACCAAGGACAGTCACTTCATTCTGCTCTAAGTAATAGTTAAGCTAGAATATAAGGAGGAAAAAAGAAGATAAATTTGTTAAGCTGGATGCTGATGCTGACAGTGGTTGTTACTCTGTGCAACTGCCTCTCATGAGTCCCAGCCTCATGCTGTGCCCAGCAGGACCCTGAAAGGTGTATGTGTCCCTTAAAAATGTAATTAATACCTCAGCAGAGTCTTCAAGGGGCAGAAGTTCCTGGTTGATATCTGTTTCAGTAGAAACAGAAAAATACTGAGCATCCTCTGGTTTGAAGTGAGGTGGAGGTATTAACTAAAGGAGAGGGAGGACGAGGGTAGGTACAGTGAACCCACCAGGATGCAAGGCAGCAGCGATAAGGATACGGGGGCTCTGCCGTAATAATGGCAATTCCCTTAGCCTGTGGCAGGAATATCTCTCACTGATTAGAGCTAATTAGGGAGGACGAGAGTTGAGCCTTTTTATCCTCCTCAGTAAATCTACCTTTGATGCAGACTGGTTATAGGACAGTTCTGGTTCTAAAATGGGTTTTGAATGTCCTTCCTTCACCGGTCCATTTAAATAAATACAACAAGCTCTCTAGGCCTGTTATGCACAATGAATCTATTTTTGTTCCTGGTGACTGATTTCTCTGGCTGTGCAAATGAGGTGAGAACATCAGTTTTGTTTCTTTTTAGCACTTTAAAGGAAGTCTTCTGCAATTTTATGAGTGCTGGAAAAAGTTTAGAAAGGAGGTAAGGAGCTGATTTGAATTCTGAATTCTGCATCTTTTCTTGAGGGACCCTAACTGATTTATTGGTGAGAAAGTTCAGAAATTTTGTGAACAGAAATTGGGAACAACAGGTTCAGTTCCATCTCCTAGCACAGGTTGGTCAGTGAGATCAGTTGGTTGGAAGCTAAAGTTGGGCAAATCCAGGTTGGCAATAAGGTGCATTGTTTTTTAATAGGGGAAGCAATGTGTTACGGAAACAATTCACTGAGGGCTGTTGCGGACTTGTCTTTAAGTCAAGACTGGGTGGCTTTCTGCAGTAAAAATGGGAACTGTGGGTTTGGTTGCTGGAAAGCCTGGCTGAGGTTCTGCTGCCTGTATTATGCAAGTGGCCTCTAGCTTTCAAACCAGCTAATCCAAGCACTCCAGAGCAATGGGCAGATCTGAGAAAGTTTAAAGGGTTGGATTGCAAATTGTCCCAGAGATGTGTGATTTGAATACCAAATAGCCACAAAATAAGCCTCCTTGGGGAATCCAAATGTTTCCCCATATCCATCATAAAAATTAAGACCTCAAGCACACGGGAATGTGCCTGTGGTGACATAAAGTTAAACCCAAGTGGTACCCAGCAGCATACAAGTGCATGTATGCTGCGTCAGGGAGCAGCAGACTCTTCTGCACAGCACTGCGTGATGCAAGCGGCTGGAGAAGCCAAAGCCAGGCCAACGTCGGGCTGATCCAGGCCAGCCTTGGGCCTCCCATCCGCTTTCCTGCACTGAAGCTCACCTGCTGAACTCTGCAAGGTGAGAGGAGCACGGCTGAAGTTTGACCTCTCATGTGACCCATCAGGCTTTTACTGCAGCCTTAGTTACTGCGCTCATAATTGCTGTGCCCTGGAAGATGGTTTCTGGTCACCCAAAGCCCCCCAGCCCCGCAGGTCTCTGTGTCGGTGGATACTGGCCAGCTGGGGAATGGTTTCAGGGTTCATGCTCTTGAAAGCACGTGAAGTCTGAGCTGATAGAGAAGAGCAAGATGGTAACCACAGGCGCTCGGGCTTCATGAGGTAAGCCGGAGCGGTGTGCGTGCAACTGAAGAAGCATTTGCTGTTTCGGTTCCTTTTGTTGTGTTTAGTAAAGTGTCCTTTTTTTCTCTGGAATGCTGAGCCTTTTGGTTGGCACAGTTTCGGCTTTTGGCACATTTAAATTTTTTTTCTCTCTGCAGTGAGGAAAAGCTCTTTTTTTAACTGTGAACAGTTTTCATGAAAAAAATGCCCAAATCTTAATAAAATCTGAAGGTGGCAGCAACAAAACAGCAGCAGGGCTATGACTACAGCTTCTGGGGCAGGTTTGTGTCACTGAAGAGATCCCCAGCCCATTGCTAAGCTGAGTTTGTAAGGACTCATGACTTGACAGTTTGGGTCTGGCAGGGTCCGTGGCTGCGCTGGCAAGCCCTGCCTCTCCAGGAGGAAGGTCCAGCCCTGCGTTGGGAAGAGCGATGCTTGCCCACCATGGCTGCCTACAGGCAGAAGCTGGCTGTGCGGAGCCCACAGGCACACCCAGCCCTCGTCAGTGTGTCTGAATGCCCTTCTGCAAACACCAGGAAGGTGTACAGGGGTGAGAGTATTTGCAGGTTTTATCTGTGGAAAGTTGATGTACACAGAGGCTTTTAGACATGATGGTTTTACTGAGGTCATATTTTATATCCTTTGTAATATCAGCAGGATGTATCACGCTGGAACTGTAAATTGATTTGCATGGGTTGGTCATCTCAGAACAATGTCCAGCCTGCAGCAAACAGATATGCTGTACCTAGGTTCAGAGATAAGGTGTCTCTGTCAGAGTGGTAAAAGTATTACCACCGGTGTTGCTGGCCATGGTCTGGAGCACCCCACCTCCCCTGCTGTTAGTCCCACTCCTCCTTCTCTGACTTTCCCCACAGCCAAGGGGAAGTGTGGAGAAGTTCAACAAAGTTCACCCACCACCACCAGGAACTGCCCAAGCAGTGTGGTCGTGATAGAGGGCAATAAAGCAACAGATGTCGTGATGAGTGACCGGCACGGGGTTAACCACAGCAAAATCCACCCTGAACAATCTGTCTGTGAGGTTTCATCCTGAAAAAGGGCACAGAACAGCTCAACAACTCAGCAAGGTGCCACGGAGAACAGGGGATAGTAGGTCCAAGTGCCTCATGGAGGCTCTTTGAGATTGCCTTCCAGATTGCCTGATAAATCTCAGGCATGGCAGCAACAACAGCCCCAGTGGGATCTTTGTCAGGGGAAAATATCCATCAACTGCCTAACGCTTGTGTCCTCAACCACAGCGAGTCCAGAAGGCGCCCGGGCGTTCCGGCTGCAGTGCTGGTGCCTGACTTCCCCCAATTAGTTGTGTGATGGTCGGTGGGACAGGAGGCGGAGGGGGTGAGCAGGTTTTCCTGGATGGAACGGTGGGGGATGATTAGGCAGGGACTGGCAGCATGCTCCCGCTGCTGCTACTGCTACTGTACGGTGCTTCACGGAGGGGATGCAGAGGCGTAGCAGGCAAGCAGCAGGAGAGTAGGATGCCACATGGCGAGGAGGAGGAAAAGAAAGAGGTGGAGGAGTAGGCAGAAGGGAGATTCAGTTTAACATGGCATGCCAGGCCTCCACTGCTGCTTCCCTCCCTCAGGCCTGCTCATCATGAATTTAATTTGCGCATGGGGTGAGGGGGATTTTGTTGGCATTGTTTTATTCTTATTCGATGTGCTGCTTTGCATGGCAAACGCTGGTAGCGTGCTCATCGCTGTGCATATAGGCAAACGTGGCCTTGGGTGTACTTCAGTCTAAGGCCCTGAGTCTGCAAACACATGAATAATCTAAAAAGCAGGAGAACTCAGTAATATACTCAAAATGACACCTGCTTTTGTCTTCATCTCTCTTTCCTTCCCCCTCCCAGTATACTTTTGCTTCTGGATAGCTAGTCTGTGCTCAGTACCTCAATTAAAATTTGAATGCAGAAAAGATAGTGATTTTTTTTTTTTTAAATCTCAATTTAGAGGCTAACCTCATCTACATATATTCAGTAAAACAAATAAAATTAACTTGTGCCCTGTTCCAGCTAAGATTCAATACCAGACACTTTCTCTAGCTGGAAAGGCTCAGGAAGGCTCAGGCTTTGAATGGCATCTGATATGCAAGGGCACTGCTATTTGGAAAAATTTGTCTTAATGTGACTCAGAACAATGTAGGTACATATTTCATAGATGATTGTTTGCTTTGCTTATATGCATTAACTTGCCCTCTTAAAAAGTTATATTTGGGAAAGCATCCACTGAATTTTTGAGCAATTTAGTGGAAGGCAGTGCAACTACCTGTAATTCTGAAGGAGGATCAGAAAATTCTTGAAAGGTAGAATTTATATATATATATACACACACACACACACATACACACATGCATATATATGTTTAAAAAATAGATTTCAAAAACGTTCCTGGTCTTTAGTGCGGAGGCTCTGAGCAGCAGCAGGCAGCTCCCTCTTCTTCGTAGCTGCAACATCATTACACGAAGATACAGAGACACAGGAGCCACTATTCAAATGTAGCCCCTCAACTTTGTGACCACAACTGGGTTCTATTTTGGTCCTTGTTTCTGAGGCTGCTTTTGATGAAGGGATCAGAGTTTTTCAGCTCCCTGCCATTACATGTTGCTGTTGACCTCTACCTGCTTTTAGCTTTCAGAACTTTGTTTCTATTTCCATTTCTTTAGTGTGAAGGTTGGGGATGGGAATCTGTGTTTTTAAAACCTTGGTGCCAGCTGCTGTGTGCTGTTGTACTGTGGCTGACTTTCACCTCCCTTGTATTTTCTCTTGTGTTACAAGATCTGAATTGTCCAAAGTATCTGCTGGAGTATGGCCTCTGGACCCACACATCCTGGTGACCTGAGACATAAACTGTTGTATGGCAAATCCTGACTTGATCAAATTGGCAGCAGAGCCTCAAGAATTATTTAGACACCTAACGACCACTGATTTCAGTAGCAGGTAAGCCCCAAATTGAAAATTTGTGCATTAATTTTCCTGTGGCTTGATGTGTCTTTCCTAGAGGCCTTTTTCTTTCCTCCCCTCCAAGCAGACAGTGGTTTTGGTCATCCCAGCGCCACTGTTGCATGATCTCCGGACAACGTTTCCAGTGCGCTGTCATAAATCTTCAGTCCAAAAGCAATGCAAAAGCATTTTGTATGATCTTCAGGCAGCCTGGGTTACGGCACAGGCCACGGGGAAGCCAGCAAGGGAGTGAGACCCTGCGGTTACTGGGCATGGGCAAATTCAAGGGTGTGCAGGTACAAGCGCAAACCCTGAGTACCATCCACACATGACATTGGGAGAACCTATGCAAACAGACCCCCTGCTTGTACAGCGCGGTAGCCTAATACTGAGTAATAACATAACATTTTAATATTTCTGTCATTGAAAAAGAGAGGTAGTGAGGCTATAGGGAGACGGATTTTTCACAGTTAAGAGAACTGGCTTTTAGCCTTTGTTATCTTGCATTTTTGCTTCTGTCCCACAGGGTGGCTGGGTAACCTGCCAGGGTTATAGGAACACCTGTTATGCCTCCTTTTGCTCATCAATAGGAAAAATATCCCAATTGTTACCCACCTTTATGGATCACCTGGAGATGCAAGTGAGACATAAATGCAAAAATAATATTATTGGTATTGTATTATTATTTTTCCCAAGGAAATTGCTGTTTTCCACAAAGTGTAGCATATGATTTCTTGTTTATTGTGTAATAATAGCTTTATGTTGTGATGGTAAGTAGGACACAGATACAGCTTTTCAGTGGTGTACAGTACTCTTTCTCATCTTTAATTAAATGCTATTCCCTTGTATTGGAACATATTCTGTGATTACACGTTTACAGACTCTTAAGTAACTTACCATCAAATACACTAATGAACATCAGTGCCCCAAAGCGACTTGTGCCTTTTGTCCTGTACCATCCCACACATCCCTCATTTTAATTTTTTTTTTATTATTACTTCCAGTTTCCATTTTTAAAATTAAAGGGCTGAATTAAACACTTTCATATGAATTTCCTCCAACCATCTCCTCTTTTGATCTAGGGACATGTACCTGTCTAACTCTCTGCCCTTCTCCAGAACAGTAACCCCTAGGGATACCATAGAGCATAGAGATGATACAATTTAATAAAGTCACAATAAAACATCCAAGGCCTTTCATACTTTTTCACTTTCTTTAACTCAATTTATTTTTCATTTCATGGACAGAGATTTAGTCCTGGTATTAGTTTATGATTTTGCTGAAAGAATTACCAAACACATACAAAAAGGAAATATTATTTTTATTATTTATTTTGTGCCATGTATACCATAGGAAAAAAAAAAAAAAGAGTTGAAATCACTTCAGTACCGCTGTGTTTTTCATTACAAAGTTATTACATATAGAAATTACTCCAAATTATCTGAAATGAATGGAAATTATGAGGTTTAAATTCCCCAGGTTACTGCAAGCACAGCACTGGAAATTTATTTTGTCATCTTGCTGAACATAATTGCTACAACAAAATTTCTTCCATTTTACAACCGCAGCATAACTTATTTATACCAGTGTTGTTGTAATTTTACATCAATAAGTTGCACGGGAAGGAGTACACAGGTGGTAATTGAAAACAATAATTTGTAGTGGGGTCCAGGTGGAACAGTTGGCTCAGAAAAGGCTTCATTTGCTGCTCCGTAAATGCTTTGCATCTCTGTAGCCTTTGAGTAGGGTGCTATCAAACCTCTGGTCCACCCAGTGACGAGATGGCCTGATCATCCTAAATTGCACTTCAAAGTGTCAATGGAGGTGAGAGGAACAATGGATCTGCCGCTGTGGGGCAGCTCACACACAGAAGCTGGGACCCGCAGCTCACACACAGAAGGAAAAGCGGGGTGGCCGAGGAGACAGCGAAATCAAAACTGGGAAAGTGGCAAGGATGATCCTAGAGTGAGGAGCAGCGCCCTTGAAGAAACCGAGCTGGAAGGAAACACAAGCCAGGTCTGGGGCGTGCGTGTGCGTGCGTGCATGCGTGTGCTGTCAGGGTGTTACAGCCAACACCGGCTGTTGCCCCTGGCTTTTCAGCTCAACTGCCTTCAATGAGCGTGGCGATGCATTGTCACTTGTTTGTCGAAGGGAATTTGATCATTTTCAATTAAGATGTGAGTAGTTGCCTGAGACATGAGCAATGACGTTCACATTCATACTTTGCTCCACTCTTTATGAACAGGAATGTGTAATTTGGGTGCAATACACAAGCACTCCCAGGCCAGGCATCCGTACTTCTCCGATCCGTAATTGTCAACAGGAATAATGAAACTGCAGAGGTTGGTAGTGAATCCTGAAACTGATGAGTTTCCCTGTTTCAGTTCCGTTGCCCAAGTTAAAATAATAAAAATAACAGTAATAACAACAATGCTAATAGGTTACTATGGATATACCTGATTTAAATAAAATAAAGTAGGAAGAACATAGAGGAGTAAAGAACAAGAATGAATGTGATGCTCTTCTCTTCTGATGTTCAGATTTGAATGTTCACGATTCACAAGAGACAGGCTGGATCGTTTCTGTCATGAGTTCAAGCTGAAGATTTCATTGCCACGTTCAGAGCTTAGAGGCTTTTGTTATTTTAAACAATCCAAAGATTTCAAGCCCTCTTAAAATCATCTGAGAAGGGAAAGGGAAGAAATTGGCTGAAACTTGCACTTGAAAGCAGTGGAGAGCTGTATGGATCCCAAATTTCAGGTTGTATAAGTTCTGAGGAGCGTCTATGCAAGAGGGCTTCTTTGCCCCCTCCACATGCAAGCTGAGTTAACATGAATCTCCAGAGAGAGACAATGTTATGTATTTCCATAATGGAACAAGTTTTAAAAGTACCTCTTCAGATGAAAATATCCGTCAATTTCTAGGAGTTTTTCAAGGATTTTTTTTTTTTTTAACAGCACTGGTACTAGTGTAAAAAAACCTCAGCTTATTGCAGCAAGCAATGATGGCATTTGTTTTCCAAAGACACAAACAATCCTTGGATTGAATTCGTTTGGGAATACGTGCCAGCTTTTTTTAAAAAAAGCCTCCCCGGCAACAGTGGATTTTGCCCCTCTTCCTTCTTATTTTTTTTTTTTTTGGTAAATAACAATCCCAACTTGGGGGTTACAGGGATGCTCGAGAGGTGTCCTTAGTGGGATGGAGCACAGGTAGCAGTTGGGATGCTTGGCTCCTATTTACTTTGGATACTTGTAAAGTGTGTTCCCCTCTACCTTTACCTGTTGGTGTGTGTATGCAGATGCAGGTGGCTGATTGCAGGATGAGACAGGGTGCTGCAGAGATTTGTTACCTGACTTTCAGAAAGACCCTCGATGTACAAATGTAGAGGCAGGTCTTGCTCTCACTGCGGTCCCTGAGGGTTCTACCAGCGATTCCAGTGGGGACACAACTGAATCTCTCAGGTCGGAGAAAGTCTGAAGCTTAAACAGACCAAATTCTGCTTTTAGGGATGCCCCTTTAAACTGAAGAAGGAAAACAGGGCCCAATACTGTATTTTGTCTTATTAAAAAAAAAAAAAAAAG
>WHYT01016566.1:4477-74885 GCA_009806455.1 Tetrax tetrax
AAAAAAAAAAAAAAAAAAAAAAAAAAAACAAACCAGAAAAGAAGGTCTGACTTAACAGTGCTTCGGCTTAAGGAGGAGAGGCCTCAAAGGAGAAGCAGGAGCTGAAGCAGTGGTTCAGAGGTCTGGATTAGGAAGAGCTCAGAGCAGAGAGACAGGGTAAGGTGATGTAATGTGGTTCTTGCTACACTTTGCGGTTCCCTCCAGCCTCTGAATCTAAAAGCAAATGTTGCTTCTTTTGTAGCTGTAGAGCCCCTCAGTGGCTTAGCCTTTGATCGTTTCTGAGTACTTTTCTGCTAAACAAAGCTGCAGGAGCAGAGCTTTATCTTCTGGCTCATGCAATCTCATTCTGCTGACTTGTTTCTGACAGCTATTTTCCCCCTGGGCTTTCTTCTAGGACCATCATCACACAGCCCTTTGAAACTAAAGGTGCAGAAACTTGAAAGCCATGTGTTCCAGGCCCAGGGTGTTGGTATGTGTTCTGTTCTTCAAAGGCTAAGGTACTATATTACAGGTTTTCTCATTGCCGTCATCTAATTCATACAATAAATGCCATGATCTCTGTTTATAAGCTGAGCCTCATAACCTTTTTGTCTCTATTTCTTACAAACAGAAAGAAAAACATAGTGAGTGTGACTTCTGTGCCAGCTGCTCTCTGAACAGCTGATGCTGACAAAGCAAGAGGCAGAAATGTTTCTTCAAACCGAGTGAACATACATAAACCAATAACTGAGTAGTGATGAGAAAGACAGCTTTGATGAAAACATGAGCCAAGAACAATAACTTGACAGAGAAGTTTAAACTTTCCCTGATAGCTCTTTGGGGCGTAGACAGTTAAGTTTCTGCATTTGTAAGGGAAACATGGCATTCCTTAAAGCTGAACCTCCTCCCTTGGGTTCCCACTGAATGCCTGAGAGATGACAGTAGAGGGTGTCTCCAGCAGGCTAATATTAAACATGAGGAATTAGTACGGAGGGAGCAACAGCGAGTGAGATTCCAGTTCTGACCGCAGAATGAGCTAAAAAATTTTGCATCAGCAGGCTGGACGCAGTTTCTTACCCATCATCTGCGTACAGCTCCTTCTGTTCAAAGGGTTCGCGTGCGCCCTCGTAGGAGTAAAGTGCACCTGCCCTTTGTGTGATGTGTGAAGGACGGGCTGCTCTTAAAGGCTTCAAGACAGACAAAGTGCTGAGGCAGTGTGACGCAGGGTAAATGAACCCTGGAAGGGCAGCCTTGGGTCAGACACGCTTCCAACTCGTTTGCTGTCCGCATCGTATGAATCGGGCTTGTGGGGGAGCGGGTGGGGTACGGCAGAGGGAAGAGATGCAGGCAGAAAATGGGGAAGAAAGGGGGAAAATAGTGCTGATGAAGCTTTAAGGGGGTTCTGGTTAGTTCTGAGAAAGGGCTTTAGCTGGTCCCATCTCTATTTTTAACTCTGTGACTGTATGAATTTGGGAAAGTTATTTGAAGGGTTTAAGCCAGGTGCAAGTCTGCCAGGAGAGGACAAACCCTTCGGTGCTGCACCGTGGGCACCCAGTCGGCTCATGCCGTGTGGCAGCTGCCGCCACGCCCTTTCCTCTCCGCCCTGCGGCCACGGGCGGCCCTGAGCAAGGAGAAAGGCAAACAGATTGCTTCCCAAGATGCTGATCGCCCCCAGCGCCCCGCATTACTCGGCAGCGGAGAGGTGGCGAGCAGCTCTGGCGTTACGTCTCCCGTGCGCCACGTCAAACGCCCTGGGGTGGGACGTGGGGCTGGGGGAGCCGCTCGCCGTGGCGTTGGCTCGTCGCTGCGCCTCGGCCTCGTCTCCTGTACGAGGTAATATTGACTCATGTGAAAAGGTATCGAGCGGACTTTGGGTGTTCCGAGTTAAAAAGCGTCAGTCGGGGCAAACAGATTTTTGGGGTGAGCTACAGGGAAGCAAAGTGCACACGCCGCGTTATTGCAATTCTTTGCAGAACAAAGAGCGTGACCTGGTGCTCCTGTCGGCTGCTGAACGCCCGGTTCAGCCGGTTCGGAAAAGCACCGCGGTGGTTTTGAGTTCAGTCCTCCTTTAGATAAAACCTATTCTGCCTTACTTCCTCTCCTTTGGTGAGGTGTGTGTAGTATCTCAGTGAGTCAGGAAGTTGAGGAATTTGAGGCACGCACCTCACAGCTGTTAAGGTAAGCAGTGGAGGCTCTGCTGGAGGCAACGAGACTAATTAGTTAGAGTGGCAGAAAAGGGCTAAATGAGATATTTAGCCTGAAATATCCCTGGGAGGTGTTGTCACATGAAGTGGGATCCTGTATTTAGTGGCTCTTGCATGTGAATCTCACGGCAGGATCTGTATCTTGGTCCTGGATTGTGTGGCAGTGTCTGCTCGGGGGAATAACTTGTGTCTGTTTGACGAGACGTTTGTAACGCACTTGGACTCATGAAAATCTTGGGTTTTATGAAAGCTGCTCTTTGCTGGCGTGGAGCAACTGCGTCACAGTACCACGGTGATGCTTTGGGAAGAGTATGGAGGAACAAGGAATTAATTTCTGTGCTAAGAATAAAACTTGGAAAGAGTAGCAGAAGCGTCGTAAGGAGTCCCTTCCCGCCACCGCGGGGTCCTGCACCCCACCTGGTGAGCAGTGGCACAGCTGCCTGTGTCTGTGCTGAGATACAGGCGTTTCTTGGCAGATAGGGTCATCTTGGTGGCAAAAAGGAACAATACGGGTCTCTGGAGGTCCAGGCACACCCCCTTTCCCCCCCCCTAGAAACCCCTGGAAGAGGAAACTCCCGGTGAGCGCAGCTTGAGCCCGGGCCGGGACTCGAACCTGTGACCGAGCAATCTCTGCCCGCGAGGACCCTCTGTTTAGGTGCCCGCCGCGTTCGCCGGGCGGAGGCGCTCAGGCAGTGAGGTGACCGCCCGGAAGCGGAAGCGGCGGCGCGGGTCCTGGCGCCGTTGCCGAGCGCCGGGCGGAGGCGCGGGCCCGTGGCGGCCGTCGCGTCCCGTCCCGTCCCGTCGCTATGAGCGCGGCCGGGCTGGTGTCTGCCACGCCGCCGGCTCCCGCTCCGCCCGGGGCCCCCGCCACCGCCATGCCCCCCGGCCCCGAGTACTACGAGGAGGAAGAGCTGGAGAGCGCCGAGGAGGAGGACGGCGAACGGAGCGCTCGGGCCCGTGACTCCGATGAGGGTTGGTACCGTGGTGGGCCCCGGGCTGGAGCGGCGTGGGGAGGGGTCGGGGGGGGCTTTGGTGCCCTGTGAGAGGGGGGGGACAGGGACAGGGAGGAGAAGAGGGGGCACTTGGCGCTCGTGAGGGGTTGGGGAGGGGGCTCTCACCAGGGTGGCGAGTTGAAAGGGGCTGCTCGGGTTGGATGCCCTGAGGAGGTGAAGGAGAATGTTTGGGGAAGAAAACCTTGGGTGGGGTTTGGTGGAGAAGTGGTCTAAAGCAGCAAGAAAATGAGAAGAAAACGAGGGCCTGTTAGTTTGCAGGAGTTCCCTGTGAAAGAGTAGGAAAGCAAAGGTGGAGTTGAAGTGGTTTCCTCGATGAAAAAGAGGCAGCGAGAGAAGGAAGGGGAGAGCACTGAGGAGGTGGGATTGAGTGTATGGGACAACAGGGTGAGAGTAGTGAAGAAATGTGGCGTGCGAAGCTTGGTTGTGTTTCTGTGGTGTGAAGGCTGTTAAGGAAGAGGGGTGAAGGAAACAGTTAAGGCGAAAGAAAGCGTAGGCAGAAGTTAGGGGGTGTAAGAGGGTGTTAGAGGAAAGAGGGGTTTTGTAGAAGGACCAGGAAGGCAAGGGAGAAGAGGAAATAGAAGTAAACCCCAGAGTGTTCTGGGGTGTAGGATCTGTAAAATAAGTTCTATGGGAGGTGAGGAATGGCCCTTCGACAGTGCGTGTTGCTCTGTCAGGTGGAGTGCTCCATCACGTCTGCTACACTAATGAACCAGATGCCAGAGCCAAACCTGTGGATCCCCCCAAAGGATGAGTGCACTGCTCAGCGCGGGGCGCTCTGTGGCTGCACATAAGTAAACTGAGCATGGAAATCCTTTGTGGTGACCTAGATATCTAAATATTTCTATTTCAGTTAAAACTCCTTGGTTTATTTTTAGTGCGTTGAATTTTATCTTAATACGGTGGGAGCTTAAAGCACTTGTTCATAGTTTTAGAGCAACCTGGGGAAGGGTTGGTGCAAGGAGCTGGTGCCCCCTGTCCACACGCAGGGACCGTGGCTGTGGCTGCGCTCTGCCTGCCCCACCTCCAGCCTGGGACACTGGCCTCTCTCCTGGGGTAGGAGAGGCAATGAAGTCTTGGCTACTCATGTCTTGTGAGTAGAAGCCTGAAAAGACGTAGCAGAAAACTAGCAGTGCCCTACTGGTTTAATTTCTAGTTTATAAAATAGTTTATATTGTCTGTTCATGAAATTGGGGCTATCTGTATGGTAGTGCTGGTCTCTGTGCGTAAATGTTGAAGTCCTTCTGTGCAGCGTGCAGCTGAGAAGTCAAGTTCAGCTCCCAGCAGGTAACTTTGTGGTCTTTAGCAAGACTTTTGTGGTCAACCCTAAGAGCATCTAGTCAGAGTGGGTTTTGGTTTGGAGCGTGTCAGGTTAAGATGCAGAACCAGCTGCAGCTGCTTCAGTCCTTGTCTCCCGTACAGTCTGTTATGTCGTGGGCAAAACTGTAGGCAGAGGTCTGTGAAACGTTTGTCGGAGCCTTTTTGTTGTTTCTGTCTCACTCAGTGTGAGGGTTAATGTAGAACCTGTTGTCTTAAACTGGGAAGAAATTACCAGACTGTTAAGTGGAAGTTGTTTAGTCTTGGTGTAACCTTCGTGGCACCGCAGGATTTACACAGCTTAGCTTGCACTTGCAGGAAAGGGATGGGATGGTTCGTTTCACTTTATGTTTGAAGTGTGAGGAGTTTTTGTTTGCTTGCTTCTTTGTTTTTAAATAATCTACTACTTTGGCTTTTTTAAACACTACTGTACTTTTAACAAGTCATTCTTTACCTCACTTAGACACTGAGGATGCCAGTGAAACTGACTTGGCAAAACACGAGGAAGAGGACTTTGTAGAAATGAAAGAACAGTAAGTAACACAATCTAATAAAAAATAAAGTTATAATCTGTTTATTTCGGGATTTTTTTTTGCGTAAAACTCTGCAGTGTTTTGGGCAGAGATTTGGATTTTTAAGTGCCTAGCCCAGTCTAATAGCTGATGAGTCCATATACTTGTGTTTCTTCTCTCCTCAGTTACTTTCTCTGTTCTGTATGTATTCAAGAAACTAAGCACTGTCCACGTTTTGAACAAAGAAATGGGTACAACTTTCTGGGAGCAGCTGAGTTTTGCTGTAAATGAATCCTGCTGCAGACAGGTCCTGTAAATAAAATGGAGGATCTACTTTATATGAGCCAAGCAAAAAGCAAGATCCCTGTTAAAATCCCTTAAATAGAATAGGATGCTAGTCCTGTCCAAGAAGATTGGCTGTTTGGAGGGTTGAAATAATTTCTGTTGATGTTTAGGTATATTTGCAGTGTTTTGTATTCTTGCTTGTGGGCAGAGACGTGTTTTTGTAGAGGTTGGGAAGACTTAGCCTGTGTTGAACCCTAGATATGTGAGAAAGGAAATGCATTTTTGCAAGAGTACCAGGAATAGATTTGGGATTTTCTTATAACGTCAAGATCTATGTGAGGAAATGCCTTCTGTTTTATAAATAAAGAACTAATACACAAATATTAAGACTTTACAAAGTAGCAGAATGATTCTGTTGTGAAGTTTCTGTTGTCTGTAGATCTAAATGTCGTCTTTTTTTTTAAGAAAAACAAAAATCCTGTTTTACCCTGAACCGTTCCCAAAATAATTGGTTTGGCTGCACTGTCAGACCCATGGGGTGGCAGGGTTTTTGGACAGAATGATAACCTCTCATTTGAATAATATTCTTTTAGTTGTTGTTTGTTTGTTTCCCAAAGTGCTTCTGAAAAGTTTCTAATTTTGTGTACACACATTGTAACCTACCTAAACGGAAGGTGAAATAAATGATGTACGTTTATTTTTCAAAATATAAAGTTGCACATTCTCTTTGCAGGATGTATCAGGACAAACTGGCATCTCTGAAGAGGCAATTACAACAGTTGCAGGAGGGTAAGCTTTGAAGGGAATAGCTTTTTTTTCTTTTTTACCTTAACAATTTTCAGCACTTTTCAAAGGTTACAGAAGGATGAGGGTTTTGAAAGATGTAAGCAGCGCCTTTTCACTGAGTGGTGGCTCTCAGTCATGCTGCTTAGTGAAAAATGTCAGCCACGTTCCGTCCTTTTTCCATCCAAACACTTGTAGTTAGGCCTCTGCGCGAAAGCATTTCTTAAAAGAGGTAACAGTCTCTGAAAAAATGGGGAACGTGCTTATCAAGATAAACAAACTAGAACTTTAGTTTTCTGATTTCAGATAGTAGTATTTGTGTTTCAAGTGGTGAGTGGCTCCTTGAGAAAATGTAATACCTGGAAAAAAAAACAAAATTCCAATCAGAATCCACGATTTATTTCAACTAGGTACTCTTCAGGAATACCAGAAAAGAATGAAAAAGTTGGACCAGCAGTACAAAGAAAGGATACGAAATGCAGGTAAGCTGAGTTCCTTTCTAAGGCGCTGCATACAACTTAAATGAATGATTTTGTAACACCAGAAGAAAAATACCAGTAATTCTGTCCTTAAAAGAAAAGGAACTTGCTGGAGCAAAGGATTCTTCTGATTCTGAGGGTACAGTGTAGGTTTTTTGAGAGTGCGTGAAGCATGATGGGATTTATCTTGATTCCCCCCCACCCCTCCATCAACATTTTTTGCTGTTTACTGAACACCAATAACAGTTTTAGTCTTCATTTGTGTGAAACAGCACAAGTTAAAACAACAAGTTTCATTTTTATCTATTGCCGCGCCTAAGCTGCAGTCTCCCCCTTGGGCTTGTTCTTGAAACCTTCAGGTGCACTGTTCCTTCCAGTTTGAAGAATGGAATGTTGGGACTACGTGCTCTCCGAAAGATCTGGTTTGTGCCCTGGAACAAGGAATACAGAGTATTTGCTGCTGAAAGTGTTATTCTGTGTAGCTGTGACATTGAACGGGCTGCCTGTACGTTGTGTTCTGGCGCTCTGTTTCGGGAGAGAAGGCTCGAGTTAATTTTTACAGTGCCTAGCTCTCAGCCCTTCTGGGTAGCCTTTGTTCTGTTACGGCGGAGAAATGACGTGGAAATCAGATCTGTTTGCCCTCCCTCTTTCTTGTTTGTTCTCTTTCCAGTAGGTTTTATCTCGGATACTGCGGTAGGACCTTTTATAGAAGCTGTTATGTGAAATGGGAAATGTAGCTGTTGTTCATTTAGAAAAGTTGGATGAATCCTGTAACGCCTGGGCTGTTCCTCTGGGAAATATGACAGGGAGGCAGTGGCAGTTGTGTGATGGCTAACGGGCTCCAACCTGTGAACAGTATAAATTGTGACTTTCTAAAAGTGCTTGGAATGGTAAAGGCTTTGCTTGAGGAGTTTAAGTGAATTGAACTACTTCTTGTTAACAGGGATCTGTCTTCTGAAGTAAATTTTATGTATGTTAGAGCTGCATTCTAGTAATAAAGGATTGTTTTGGTAAAATTGAAACTAACCGCAAGCTTCTGGCTGGCAGCGGCTGGTGCTGCAGCAACATATTTCTTCCACAGGAGGGCAGATGGGGATAACTTTCAGTTTTATGATTAAAAAAAAAATCCAACGGCATAGTACTACAGGAGGAGTGGTCTTTTATGTTTATCCTTCCCGTGTTGAGATTTGGGGGTTTGGGAGGGGGGGTTGGAGAATTCACAGATATTAAAGCAGCAGTTTAGATTTCCCTGTGTTTGGTTATCCCCATAATACTGCTTCCATGCTCAACTGCTAGAGCCCTTTGCAGACAAAAGGGTTGATTTTTTTTATTGGGCCATTTATTATCTATTTAGTTGGGTTTTTTAAGCTATTAAAAAAAAAAAAAGGCCCAGGAGTACAGCATTGCTACTACAGTCTTGTCTGAAACATATTTGAAACCTGTGATCTCTACAGAAGTTTTTACTCTTTCAGGTATTGCCAAAACTTAATATGCTGGTGAAATATGGTAACTTGAGGACTGATCGCGTGCCTTAGTTTGCTATTCTTGCCACTACCTTGAGTAAAAACCTTGTTTGGGCCATGATGACCTCAAGGAAACACAAGAAGTGTCCCATCCTGCTTAATTTCAAGCTGTTAGGAATTGCACAAACTATTTCACACCCAGAAATCCATTTGCCTCATCCAGAGCTCTGACTGGAAGTAATCATTGCCATGTGTTAGAACTTAATCTTCAGTGATACCTGACAATTTCCTTGTTTTCTCAGGCATAAACAGCCTGAAATCAGACAAATGTGAGTTGAGTAGATGAATCTTCTAACAGCTGCAGAATTCTTTCTGTGCCAGTCATTGATGAAATTTGTGAAACTGGCTTAAACTGTGACTTTTTGTCAGCCATACATTGAGCGCTGTGCTTGAAGCTTTTACCTGGGGATTTTCTAACTAGTATTAATTAATTGTAGTTAAACTGGAAGAAAGATGGACTACATGCTTAGTACTGCTGGAAATAGTAGCTGACCTGAATAGTACGGAATACTGCTGCGTAAGCTTTACAAATCTGCTTGATAATCTGTAGAAACCATCAATTGATAATATATTTTTGTGGATTTTTTTTTTTAGTAGTTAATTTATTTTCAGTGTAAAACTGAAGTGAGGGTAGAGGTTGGATGTGTACGTATACTATTATTTCACTGCCTTTCTTGGCTGCAATGTTCGATGACTTAAAATGTTAAGGAAGTCATTTTGTGCGTCTTTGAAGATAATAAATTAAGTCTTTCTTCTCTTTCAGAACTGTTTCTCCAGCTGGAAGTAAGTACTCTTGATTTATCAAAATATATGTTATGGAAGAGGTATAAACCTCCTGTCTCATCAGCTAGTACTTGTGCTTGTTTTCCCACAAGGCTTTAAAGAAATTTTCTTCCTCTAGCTAGCGTTACTACGCTTGAGATGTAGTGCAGCCTCCTGTTGGTATTACTTCAAGTAACTTCTGGACTTTGTCATTAAACAGAATTAAAAGAAGTATTTGCTCTTGGGCTGCTGCATGCGGGCTGTGCGTTTGGCTTGTTTAAAAAGCTGGCTTAAGTTGGTAAATGATAGCGCTGTTTGTAAAGCTGAAGAGCTCTCTGCGAGAGACTTGATAATGTTATGCAGCATCAAAATGTTTTTTAAAAATAATTAATTCTTTGGCCAATATAGTACTGCTTACTTAGTCATTTTTAGATGATTTTCTGTTGATTATAAATAGAACTTGAGTCATTGGTTCCTTAGTTAATCTTCTTGTTCTTATGGTTTGCATTAGACAGATCAGGTGGAAAAAAATTATGTCAAGGAAAAGAAGGCAGCAGCAAAGGAGTTTGAAGATAAGAAAATTGAGCTTAAGGAAAACTTGATTGCAGAATTGGAAGAGAAAAAGAAGATGATTGAGAATGAAAAGCTAACCATGGAATTAACAGGAGGTAAAACAAGATAGGCATCTGCTGTTTGTCTTATCCTCTCTGCTACTGCTTAAAAATAAAAGGTGGCAATGCTGGTTTATACAGACAGCTAGTGTGGAAGCTTTAAAGCTTTCCAAATTGCAACAGATGTGGAACACAAATCAGTGGTCTTTTAATGGAGAAAGCAGTTGATAATAAAACTCAGTGACCTGAATTACTAACAGGTGATTCAAAATAGTGCCAGTGAAGCAGCAGAGGATAGGCTTTCTTGTGTGCAGGGAAAGGGACTGCTTTGGCTCCCGTGATCTGGCAGTAAAACTGTCCAGGTACGCCACAATACTGACCTCTCCGGCGCTGCCAGGGTGCAACATGTGTCCTTTGTTTCTCCAGTAATAAGTAGTTCAAGAAGTTGAAGAAAGGCAAACAATAAAGGTTGAAATAGGCTGCTTAAAGTCAGAAAAGTAGATTTCTGAGCTACATCTGTGTCCAGATTCTGGAAGATGGACATTAAATGGACAGATTCCTTTCATGAGACCGGTTGGTAGCCTTGGTGCCTTGGCAATGCTCTTTGCAGTAATCGCCACAGTGGAGCTAAGTAGGGGGGTAATTAGCCTCCTTCACAAATTGTGTTGCCGTGATACTGAACCAAAAGTCTAATTTGATTCTGTCTTTAAGAGCAACTCCCTCACTTAATGGACAGATAATACTGGTTGTGTTGCTGAGGCCTGTCCATCAGTTAGACCTTTTATGTCTTTCTTGCATAGTATCTACAGAAGTTATGCAAGCTAATTATTTAATTAAGTGTTCAGAAGTGAGAATTAAAACTTGTTTGGGCATATTGAAGAGTGCTTTTGGCTTTGTACAAACTGTTAGGGCTAATCTGGTCTGGAAAAGGCTTTGAGCTATGTTGTTTCCTTGATGTTATTTTTTTTTTTTAATTATGAAGTCTAGTGTGATGTTACAAACTGTGCCTTAGCCTTCACTTTCCTACTGTTAGCCTATGCCTGTGTCTGTTCACTTCTAAGCTGGGGTACAGTACTAATCTTCTAAGCAGATTTTCATTAGTGGACCAGGATCCAACTAGATCTTACCTTTGGAAATCTGCTTACCAGTGTTCTAGGAGTTTGAAGGAATCCTGTTTCTCTGTCAGTGGGACAGCTGTTAACATCAGGATTCAGATTTGCAAAGTTAAAGGGAGAGTGAGGAAGATAAAAAGAAGTGTTTAGTAATCTGATTTGGGGACTAGATTAATCCTCCTCAGGGAAATGTGTCCCGCCATTGTTGTGTGTCCTGAAGAGATGAGCTGTTTCATCACATATAACTCCAGCAAAAGGCACGTGAGTAACTGTGGAGGAGAGACCCACTGTGTGTGTTAGCCCTCCCTTATCTCCTTCCTCCCAGACTAGCAGAAATGCAACGTGGTTTCTTTAGAAGTAACAGGTTTTGTTGTGAACAGGCACTGGAGCCTAAGAAATGACAGTGCTGGCACTGATGTGGACTCAGTGGTTTTTAAAACCGATGGGAGCTCAGTGGGTACAAGGATGCAAGTTAGCAACTGGATGACAGGCTCATCTGTGAGCGTTGGGAGCAGTGCACTTTCGTCAGGTTGCAGTAGCTACCTCCTGTTGTGGAGCATTGCACAGGGTGATTCTTGACTATTAAGCTTCACACAAGACTGCGTTTCAGGTTAGGGGCGTTTGCAGCTTTTCAAAACTTCCTTTATAAACGTTTCATGAGTCTCTTGAGAATCTCAAAGCCCTTCAAATGTTTAACGGTAAATTAAAGACTCAAATTCTGTTTGGTTTGGTTTTTTTTTTTTCTGAAAACTTGTTTGGTGCTGACTTGTCGCAACTCTAAGATAAAGAGAGAAGAAAATTTATTTTTCTCCCTTATTCACATTTTAAGCAATATAGATAACAGCTCTGTGACAATTCATTTGAAACTAGTTTTTAAAAAGGAGAAAAAGCCTACTTGACTTGGCTGCATATCACCTTATGTAAGTGCTTCAGACCCCTCTTCTGAGACTCTTAAAAAATCAGTCGTAACAAATGGGGAGAATAGCTTATATTCAGTGCAGTAAGTTGTTTCCAGTGTCTGCAGGGCTATTAATGTTCAGTGTTTTTCAAATTTGGCTTTCAATCCTAGAGATAAGGTTTCCTTTGGCATACACACGGTGGGTGGCACTTCGTATTTTTGTTTTTAAAAGCTTTTATCATAATATTTGTTCCCTTGATGTGTAGCACGGTCATTTTTGTTCACCCTTGAGATAAGGATAAAAGTAATTTGCTTCATTTTGAACATGCGTAGCTGCTCAAGGTTTTAGCTTCTAGAGGGAGCCCAAGAGGCTTCATAGGCTTAAGTGCTACGTAGGATGTGATTCAGGTGTGCTTAAAGATAAGCAAATAATTCTCAGCACATAGAAAGAGAGGTGAGATGATGTGTTTAGCATTTAAGATATAGTCTTCTGCTTGCCAATTCAAGATATCTTCATAAATTAAGGAATTATTTATGAGAGTTTGAGTACAGTAGTTCAGTTAAGACTACCTGTAGACACTTGGACAAACTGTAATTTCAAATAATTGCTTGGTGATGAGACTTGTGTTTCAATTTTAAACAGATTTTTTTCTTTTTTCCCCAGTGCATATGCTACAATTTATTTCTTGTCAACTGCTGCTCTGCATGTTATTAATTAGGTTCCTTTCATTAGTCATAATTTGAAGCATTTTTAGATAATAGGAATTTAAATACTTAGTGTTTAAAATTACTCCAGCAGACTTGTATCAGTCTTGAATGCAGTAGTTATCTGTGTTCCTTTGACAAGGCTATTTTTCCAGCTTGGAAGAAAAGAAAAAGAGATTAATTGATTTGTAGCTGATGTTTTAGATGCTATTAGCTGGCCAAGTCTTGTTAGCAAAGAACTCCCTGAGCTTTGCCTTTTAAATGGTCTGTTCAAAAGTGAACAGCATTAGCATTAAAGAAATTTCCCCTGAATCCTCGTAGCATCACCTTGTTATCTGTAGCTGAAGGAGCTGTAAAACGCACCCAAGCCGACTGCTGCTTCCAGCCAACGAAAGCTGTAGCCACGACGCTGCCGCGCTGTTGCTGAACAGTGCCCTGGTGTGAAAGAGAACTTGAATTCACTGTCAGCAGTTCCAGGTTGGATGCTGGAAGCTATCACCAAAAAAATCCAATTTTCTGTATGAAAGAGGAAAGATTATTTTCCTTGTACTCTGTGTAGAAAGCTGCTGCTTCTTTCTCCTTTCCCTCTGGTCTTATCAGCTCTCCCCCTTCATTACTCTACAGATTCGATGGAAGTGAAGCCTATTATGACAAGGAAACTGAGGCGACGACCAAATGATCCGGTTCCGATCCCAGACAAGCGGAGGAAACCTGCCCCTGATATCCTTTCACAGGGTCGTTGGAGGCTATTGTGTTTGAAGCCAGCGTGCTACCTGCATCTGTGCTGTCTTGTGCAGGAAGGAAAATGAGATGAGGTGCTAGGATCAGATTTTAATCTAGGAAATACTGAAGCACAATTTGTCATGTGTAATGTGTGATAAACTAATAAAACACAACCAGTCTTTGGAGAGATCCCTTGGTATCCTATCTTAAGCTCCATGGTGTTGGGTTTTTTTGTCAGTGAGAATAGTTTGAATTCTTTGGGTATCTTTTTCACAAAGGAAAAACTTTACAAGAACATTGCATGTCAATGCTGAGGTAATTGATTCCATAGATAGCAAATGGCTTTTTACATGAGCCATTTTCTCATTTCAAGATGTGACAACACATTTGCCAGAAAGATCATATTTGTCATATCAAACTAGTTTCTCCATTTCTGATAAACATCTGTGATACAGTGAGATGCATAGCAAGAGCAAGGAGTGCTAGATTTGTTCTTTGAATAAAAAAAACTGAAAATCTATCTAGTCTTTATATATCGCAAGAGAGAAACGCATGTCTATATAATCCTTCTCTTCTGCCTCTTTGCATGTTTCTTATAATTAAAATGTTGCTTGGCTGCTAGAAATACATTTTTAGCTCCTCTGTGATGTGGGCACTTTTTCTATTTGTATATTAAAATCACCTGGAAAGGAAGGCAATGATATTTGCTTTGCAGAGGCTTATTATTAGATCCCAAACTTGTATGGCTTAGATCAGACCGAAAAAAAACTTCTCACGACTTCTGAGTGACTCACATTTTCTGGAAAGGCAGTATCAAACCTTGAACTCCTAGAGTTCATGCAGGATGGTCATGAGCACCTCGGGTTTTAATTAACCTCTTTCTGGTTGGAGGTTCTGTTCACTTTTTCAGGAAAGAAAAAAATCTATTTATTAGTGTCCCTATCTCATCTGAAATAAATGAGTTTCATAGTGAACATGACCTACTAATGGAGCATGATATGGTATGAAACTATTTGCCTTTCTTCACTGGGAAGAGGGTTAAAGTCAATTGTTAACTTCAGTTTAATACTTTGAATACTTTTGATTTAACTGCTGTTTTGAAGAAACACTGTAGATTGAAGCTGGAGAGAGGGTCCACTGCTTTGTCTGGGTATTTGTTTTCCTTCTCTGTACTTCGGTTTTTCTGGTGTGGAAGTCACAGAGGAGCAGTAGAAAAGGGAAGTAGGAAGATGCGATTGCGAAACTACACAAAATGACAGCAGAACTCTAATAAGGCTGTTATACACTGACTTCTGTGGTCTGAGATTTTGGTTTTCTGTTCAGGTGAATGGTCAGCTCTTATTTATCCACTCAAGGACTCAAGGATGTGTTTTGTGCTTCTGGCTTTATTTTCTGGTTGGTTCTTTATTTTTTGTGGGGCTTTCCCATCTTCTCCCTATCTCTCTATTCCTACTTACTGAGTTGCAAAATAATTAGTTCCTTTTCCTAGATTTGGGTGAGTTTTGCCTTCGCTGTACAAAATCTGAAGCGATTCTGTTGTGTTTCAGCTCCCCGATTGTTCTCTACAGAAATGCAAGGTGAAAAACACTGAAAATGCTGGTGCTTGATGCCTCCATCAAGTAAATGTCAATGCACTAAAGGTTTTTCATTGATGGTTATGTCTGAATAAGTTTAAAATGATTATGCACTCTATTTGCTGCTAAATGTGAGGCTCTGTGGAGAAGGACTTATATTAATTCATATGACAAAAATGCTCAAGTGTGACACTTAATTAAAATCTGATGTAACTTTACAGAAATTTTTTGGCTTATGTTTAGTCAAGTGAAGTGTTATTGACCTTTAATTTTTAGCCTTGATTGTCAAGAGCTTATGGGAACCTTAATTCTGGATACCTCAGCTAAATTATTTGTTAACTGATGAGCAAATAATGGAGGACCTGAGAACGCTGAATAAGGTAGGGGTTGTTGGCTGATTTGTGTTTCTTTGTTTTAAAGAGAAAGCTAATGCCTTCCCCTGAAGAGAACAGAGCTCCATTTTATGTTCCTTTTTGAGAAGTGGGATTACTCCATGCCAGTAGGCTTTCTGAAGCAACACAACAAAAGATTTAGCGAGATGGTATCGCCTCCTTTTAGTTTTAATGGGCTTAATTAACCTAACTAAAATGACTGTCATCTAAAAATGTTACCTTTTGTTCTTAACCCAGTGATGAGCTATCCTAAGGAGTTTCTTTCTTCCTCCGCACAGCTCAACAGATGTTAAACACATCTTTTCTGTGAGGTCACAGACTGCCTCTGTTTTAGGCCTAAGTGCAGGGTGGTGGGTTTTTTTTCCTTCCCCACTGTCATGCTACTTCACCAAACTGGATAGGGTGTGGTGTGTGTGTTTATAGTTTTTCTAGATTTTATTAATCTCTTGCTTTCTTGCTAAACACTTTAATACTTATCTAGTATTTATAATAGAGGCTGCTCGTTAGGGCTTTTGAGAATGGTAATGGAGTATGTTTTTTGTGCCAGCTATTGAGGTGTCTCTAATGATTTATTTCCTGTATTTCCTATACCCTAAGAAATGTTGGATCATGTTCAAAAATAGTGTGTTGAGATGGGTTTAGTTTTTAATCTTTTAGTGGATTATCTGCATGCTCTGAAGTTCAGGGGTTCTGTAGGCCTTTTGTATCATGATTGTCTACACCTTTGGCCCTTTATAGCGTGCTGTTCTGGTTCCGTGTGATGCCACTTAACAGTACCTTTTAAAAATGAGCAATTTAGAGTATGGAAAGTAAGACTGTCTGAAATGATTACTGCAGACTTCTATGGCTCATGTCAGATCTCTAACGCTTCTTTGCTCTCTTTCCATGTAGCTTAAATCACCCAAGAGACCAGGTGAGCTAACAGTCGCATCGGATCTTCTTCACAGTTATGCTGTTTTGAACAGAGAATTATACTGTACACTTTTTGACTCTACAATTGCTGTGTAATTTGGCAGTATAATTGTTTTGACTGTGTAATTGCTGTCCTTTGTGTAGCTGCTGTGGCAAGTGGGTGCTGTGTGGAGTCTCTTCCTCTGTTTGTCAGGGATGGAAAGGGAGGGATATGCATCTTTGGCTGAAACATTTGGGCATGGGACAATCTAACTGTGTAAAGAGGTTTTTCCATTATAGCCAGATGCACCTGGGCAGCTTGCCTGCTTATCAGGTAGATGGAGGGATTGAGAACTTTGTGGTTTTATGCCTTCAGCTCTCTAGATGTCTGTGCGCTATATTTCAAGACAGAGTGGTATTAACTGTAATTGTGACCCTGTTTAACTACTTTACTATGGATTAGAAGTAAAACAAAATCAGGATTTTATTGTCAATCACCTACCTGTCAACACTTTTCCAGATAAATGTTGTATTTCAGTGAATATTATCATTTATATATTCAAGGCAGAGGCTGAATTGTTTGTCCCGATAGAGAATATTTTTCTGATGGAATTTGAGTTTGTAGCTTTCTGTGCTTATTACTTCTGCTTAAAACGACCTTATTAATTGCAGTTCTGCAGCCAGATGCGCTGCTGCACGGCCAACACTTGCTGGTCTTTAAACACAGTCTCTCTCCTGTCCTCAGCCTCTCCCTCCTCTCCCGAACACCTTCCAGCTACCCCAGCAGAGTCTCCAGCACAGCGCTTTGAAGCCCGGATAGAAGATGGAAAGCTCTACTACGATAAGAGATGGTAAGTCCTGGTAAACTTCTGTTTTCATCCGTCTGAATGTTTTGTAGGGAGAGACAAAGACTGCAGAGAGAAATTGTTTTGATAAAAGAATTTACGGACAAAATCTTTTTGGGCAGAGGTTAGCCACTTCCTCCCAGGGCTAATCATTGCGACTTCAGTAAACTAGAGGTGATAAAGGAGTGTGTAGACCTCAGACTTTCAGGACTAACTACTGGCTCAAATAAAAGGAGACAAATCTTCTCCGTGGCGTCAGTAGTGTGCACTGTGGGTGATTGCAGGTACAGTGGTGTCGGCAGTATTCACCATCCTGCTGTTTGGTTTTGTAGAACGCTAGCCCGTGGTTCCACAAGGTGGCAGAAGAAATATTGTTTACCAATGAGCAGAATGAAAAATGTTTCTAATAAATCCAAATAACCTTTAAAGATCAAACCCACATGGGAAAAGCTGCTTCAGAATTGCTGATTGGATTTAGGTCTGTTAAGTTTTATGGGCGTGTAGCTGTGCAAGCCTTGCAAAACGCAGGGAAAATATTAAATTCTGCAGAGAAATCTTAGTAGGCCTTACATTTAATCCGTAAGACATGCAAAACTGGATAATCAAGAGAGCAATCTAGTGCTCCTTGAGCAGAAAGCAATTTGCAAGTCATATGCTTATTTGTAGCTTACTTTGGTGTTCTAGTGGTTCAAAATAACAAGTGATGAGGTTGTAATTTTATCATGGAACATGATAGATGTGGAGCTTGTTTTCTACACAACAGCCATCTTGTACAGCTGGGCAGTTTTTCCTTTTGCAAGTTTTCAGACAGTGAAGTTACATCAAGGGTTCAATGTATACAACTCTGATAAAAGCTGCTGCCTGCAGCTTAAACTTCTGTGAAACATAAAGCAGGCATGAACTGAGCAGGCTACTTGTCACTTCACAGATTTTTGAAGTTTTCTTTTGCTTTCATAATTTTTTTTTGTGTTAAGTGCCTATACTCTAGGATGTATTTGGATGAATAAACTGTTCTTCAGAATTTTTGAGTGTGGAGTACTGTAAAGTGTTGTGTAAGTTAAAAGAAGGAAAAAAAAAAAAACCAAGAAAGGAAAGATGGAATCTGGAGTAATTTGTCCATAAAGCTTGCAAGTTCTCACCAAATTTAAGCCTGGGAGAGCTTCAGTGAGCCCAGGTGAATCTCTCGGAAGCACCAGCTCTCTCCGAAAGGTGTCTAGTTGGGACGTAAAACACTAACAGATATTTTCATCTTGCTGAATTCAGTTGTCATGGGGATCTCACTGTAAGGAATTACACCTGTTGTGTTTCCTGTCTTCCTTGTCCTTATGCTGTTTTAAGATCAGTATTTTACATTTTCTGATTGTAATCATCCTGTTTAGATTTTTTGATTGATAGTAATAGTACTTGTGCAAAGTAGCTGGTATTTTAAAATAATGAAGTAACTCCTGATAGTAGGAGGGTAATTTTTTCTAGGGTATACTAAGGCTCTAGCTGCTGGCATGCACCAGAAATAATAAAACAGGCAGCTCAGGAGTGACTGATTTCTCTGTTTCCTGACAGCAGCAATGAAGGACCATTATCTTAAAATAGTGAAATTTTAAGGCTATTAATGGACTCCCTGAGGTCTTGCAGAGGCTTTTCACAAACACATCTCCTGAGTGGAGACTTTGTGTAGGGAGTTTCAGATGGATGTGGAATTAGACTTCAGGTTTTTTTTATCCTCAAAGTTCAGTGCAAAAAAACCTCCATCTTTTTGCTTTTAGCATTGTCTGCGTACGATAATGCAGAGTGATTTCTTTCAGTCTTCTCATGGAGAAACAGTTGAAAATCTTGGCCTTTCAGCAAATGCTTTGTAGCAGAAAGTGGAATTATTTCTGCTTGCCTCTCTTCTCAGTATTGTGGTGTATTTTACCTACTGCAAAAGCAGTTGTTTGGCACTTTCCTTCTCTTGAAAGCAAACTTAAAATTCCATGGCATTTTTTATCTGAAGTGTTTTCCTCAGTCCCTCTGTTCCCCTGGGAGTGTATAAACTCTGCAAAAGGCTGAGACAGGAACATGTAGCTGAGATGTACCAGGCTGCCGTGCCTTCAGCTGACCTGTCTCTGCGTGCACGGAGCATGAGGCAGTTCAGACAACTCTTCAATGAAAAAATGCTGCACTAACTCTTTAGCTTGCCTTTCTGCGCACAGTGAACATAGATTTACTGATGGACGGCAACTTGTCACGTGAAATCCAGGGGCTGAAGCCAACTTAATGTGTGACGCTGACTTTGGAATTCACTGATAATCACAAATTGGAAGGAACAGCTTTGGGTGGAAAAAATGAGCTCATTACCTGTGCAGGCACGAATGTCACTTGAGAGCTGTCATTTGCAGTGGTAGCTTCGGCACTCGAAAGCTTGTGCGCTGATTGTATCGAGATGATCGATTCTCCTTGCTTAAGCACTCACAGCATGGCGTGGCAGGACACCGCTGGACTGAGATTTTTGTGTCTTGTTTTAGTGAGGTCTGGTTTGTAGTAGCTTATACTGTTCCTTTATATCAACTATTGATCATCTGCGCTCAGTAAACCGAGCTTTTTGGCTCAGATCGGTGCTGTTATTGCGTTGCCTTGGAACCCCCTGACATCCTTTCTGTTGAAAGGAGAGGGAAAGAATAATGGTTGGGCATAAGTGTCTAAAGATTGCAGGATTTGGGGTTTCCTAGCAGATTGGTAGTATGTTTGGAAGGCTGCAGGCTGACACTATCATTCTTGTTACTGGCAAGCAGTGTGAAAGTTCCGAGGAGGTGAGCCAGTAGGAAAAGAATATGGAATAAACTATTGTAAGACTTCCATATTTACCCTACGGTGGTTGTAGAAATAACTGTACAGATGATGCACACCCATGCCTTTTGACAAATAGCTCTCAGCCAATCGGATGGCAAGGACTTGCATACAGAGTAGTTATGAAAGGAGTCTCTGAGTAGTGTCAATCAGTGTCCTCCTGTTGGTGCTCTGCCCCTCCCTCCTTCAGACGTGAAATGTTTTTCGGTAGTCTGTATACAGAATTGAATGTGGATTGAGAGCCTCGTGCACTTCGAAGTGTCATGTAAATGCAAAGCATGTGCGTTTAGGTTCAGACCACCCGCTGTGTTGTGAAGATGGGGAAAGTGTCCTGGAAAGAAAGACAGAGACAGACTTCATATTTACTCTATCCAAATGTAAAATCCTAGCTTTATCAACCTCACTACTGTTTATTTTCTCAGTTTTTGGACAGCTAATGGCTTCATGTGTCTTTTTTTTTAAAGAAATTCTATATTTTTATTTTTGCAGGTACCACAAGAGCCAGGCTATTTACCTGGAGTCTAAAGAGAACACTAAGATCAGCTGTGTGATCAGCTCCGTGGGCGCCAATGAGGTAGTGAGCTGCTTTGTTTTTCGTGGGAGTGGGGAAAGCCATGGGTCAGTGCAGGCAGGTGGATGGCTGTCTGGTAATTCCGAAGAGAAAATCAATATTACTTTTAGAAAAGATGGGGAGAACTGACATGTTGCATCTCATTGTCACGACATGCATAAGTTCCATTTTGATTATTTCGAGAACATACATAGTTATTAACAATGCAAAATTAAAAAAAAAAAAAATCCCATTGGAATCCAGAAGAGGATAAGGAAAAACTTTGCCAATTTGTCACCAAATTTAATTGTTAAAAGAGAATATTCTTCCTGCTGACCTGAGTACATGTGTTGTGAAGTAAGCTGGCAGCATTTGTCACTTACGTGGGAGCCAGGGCAGGGGAGTGATTTGTCTGAGACCATTTCCTTGTGGCTAAGGATTAAGGCTTAGAGAAGCAGGTGAAGAGAGGTGTGTGCCAAAGATTGATGTGAATCTTCCTGCAAAATAAGCTTAGTGCTCAAGCAGTGCATCAGTTGGGCAAAGGGAGCAGCTTATTCTTTGCTTACAGATTCCAGACACTTCAAGGAAGGAAGTGATAGACTTGAATGCTCTTCTCTTCAGTCAGCCAATAAAGTAACTTTAATTTGTTTTGGCAGCTAAGGGTAAATGTTTTATTTTCAACAAAATGAGTTGCATATGGGATGTGCTTTGTATCACAACTGTTCTCCTTGCAGCAACAGTTGTTATGCTCAAAGGTTGGTTATTTAGATGCAGTAGTAGAAGTATGCTGACAGATATGTTAAAAATACTGTACTGCTAATTTGATTAATTATTACTGTTAACTTATTCATACTCAAATCTTTTGGGAGCATCTTGCCTGAAACCTGAAGGAAATGCAATCCATTAGTTATTGGTGCATGAATTTCACTTTAAAGTGAGACAATAGGTTTCATTTTGGTTTTGTGAGGGTTTTTTTGAGAGAGGCTGAGGAGGAGGCATGGCAGTTGTTTGCCCTGTGGTGCTTCATTGCAACAATATAAAGCCAAGGGAGATAAATACCTACCAGAATACTGAACCAAAATGCCTTCTTCCTTAGGATTATCAAATGTGCGGCTCATCTAGAAGCTAAGGCAGAACTACATTTGAGGTCTCTAATTGTAGACCGGAGTCAAAAGTTGATAGCAATTTTAAAGGAAGTAGAGTTACTCAAAGGCACTTTACCAAGGATTTTTGCACAGTGTCTCCATATCAGCATTTCCATTAATGCTCAAAGTGAAAAGACTTTACTAAAACATCAGAGGTATTGGCAAGTTATGTGAATTCTTCCATGCAGGTGTTTAAATGAGAGGCTATTTTATCTTCAGATACAATTTATTTAATACATTGTGAGAAATGCTTCACTGAACAAAACCAGAGCACTTTTCGTTTGACAAATAGTTACTTGTCTAGGCAGATCCCAGCGTAGGTAATTTTATGATCTGTGGATCTAGAGGGACTTATTCTTGATTAGGTAAAGCTTAATGGTAGAGTTGTCTTGCAAAACGTAGTAGAAGGAAACTTGCTTTCCTGATGATGCTTGGAAAGGGTAATTTGTCTTGATGTCTGAAGTTAAGGTGGTAAAGTTAGAAACCTTATTTTGTTTTCTACTCAGACTACGAATACCTGATGTGGAGACGGAGAAGGGATTAAGCTAAATCATCTGAGCACCCTGAGTAACAGAGGTGTTCAGATCTGACAATAAGAATACCTGGACTTATTTGTCTGCGTATTGTATCTTGTGGGTTTTCCCTTTTTCACTCCAATATTTCTCCGTGCCCCTTTCTTTTTTTCTTTCATGCAGATCTGGGTGAGGAAAACCAGTGACAGCACAAAGATGAGAATCTATCTGGGACAGCTGCAGCGAGGTGTTTTTGTGATTCGTCGACGATCAGCTGCATGACTGTGTGCTCTTCCTTGGTCTTTTTTTTCTTCTTTTTTAACTGATAGACAAACCTCTAATGGGAAATGGCAGTCTGTTCACTCATCTTAGCAGCAGAGAACACTGTCATGACCTCTTACGAGACAGTTTGTGGCTGGCCACATAATCCCCAGTAGCCCTTAAATCTTTAGTGATACCCAAGCACTGCCCTGGACTATTTCTGGATTTTGCATCAAGCTTCTGTATGCTTTCTTTATATTTTGGGTGACTATTTAAGAAGACTTCGCATCGTACAATTTTTCATCATTGTTTCATGGTGTGTAGATGGGACTTGTACATTGAAAACAACGTAACGTTTATGTTTTGAATCAGACCAGTGGAAGAAGCTTTGCTTGTCAAGACCTGAGGTTATTCATTCTTTTTGGCTTTGTTTTCCGGCAAGGCTTGGGATGTTGGGCAAAAGGAGGTGAATCTTGCCAGCTGAGATGTCTGTAATACCTGGTGTACAACATCAGCTTTATTGGATGAACTGCTCATTCAATGCTTGAGTGCTGAGGCTTTTTTTTTAGGGAAGTGTGAACAGCTTAGAAACTGCTGAAAATCCAGTTGATTTTAGTGTAGGTAAGCAGTCACACATGGTTAATCAGAAGCTTCTGTTTCTCTTCACATTAAAAAAAAACAACCTTCAATGAACAAGCAAAGAGTATGTCTATTTGCTGAAGTCTATTTCCTGAAGCAGTTGGATGAGTATAAACCAAATGATTGAGTAACTGGACTTTAACAGATAGCAGGACTATGTGAATGATGTATATGAGTAAAACCACTCGTGTGTAGAGAGATGAAAGGTAAATTTCACTTTCTTGACACCAGTGTGTAGACTAACAGGTCATGCTGGAATCCTGCTGTACTGGATCTGTTGTATCTTCCAAAGAAGCCTGGTACAGAGTAGAAGGTGACATTGACATGCTCTTACTGTATAGCTGACACCGTTGTTCCCTGAAATGTCATGCAGAGGTATCCCTGTGAAGGATATTTTAATTACCAGAGATAACACTGGGTTTCTACACTTGCCCTCCAGTAGCACAAGTGAAAACCCTCAAGTTGTGATATCAATGTACTCCCTTCCAGATTGTTTAAAGGTCTGGCTCTGGCATTCCTTCATTATTCCCAGTCTTTCCCTGATGGCTGAAACCACCCATACCATGTGTGACTGCACTGGCGTGAACTACACAGTGCCCTGGCAATGCTGTCAGATCTTTGCCTTCTGTGCAACAGAACTTTGTGCTCCTTTTGAATCCTGGACAAAAAGTTGTAATTTCTGCTTTTATCAATATCTGTCACTTTCAGGCATTTTTTGTTTTTGCTTTTGAACTACCTTCTCGTTCGGGATCAGTCGAGCTTCTTTCATATCTCGATAAATGAAGTATTTTAAATTACTGTTTCCTTTTCTTTTACTCGCTGCAATCGGGCGGCAGTCACATCCCAATAACTGGTGTATGATGTGTGTACGTTGGATCTGGAGCGTTATGGCTGAGTTTCTGATGCTGATACACCTTACCTATTTTTTACTGTGTTTAGAGTTTCAACTGGATCTGGAGCTTTGGCGAGGAAAGCAGAGGGTGTCTGTTGCCCACCCCTTGAAAATGTGCCATCGTTGCCGCAGCGTTAGGAGGTGGAAAGCAGCAGGCTGTGTTTTGTCAAGTTAACAGCATACTTAATATAACTGAGCATTCTCTGCACGTGTGACAGGTTTTTAATAAGGTGATGATGTACCAAACAGGATTTGGCACTGAGCCTCAAAATTAACATCATAGTTCTTATAATAAAAAGTGCTATGTAAGTAGCAGGATTTATTTCCTACCTATATCATTTTATCAGTATATATGTTTGTGGAAATGGCTGGGAACTTTAGTTCAGTTTTGGGAGACATCTTGCCAACCTGCTGACACCAGGTGATCTCTCTGCTGCTGTGATGTTATCTATTTTGGGGTAACTTTAAAGATATTGGTAAAAGTGAAGTGCAGCAGCTCTCTTAGAGCCAGGCATGGTATAGATGCACATTGTGTAAGCTTAATTACATAGCTTCAACACCACATCTTAATCTGAATCAACAACATCTGCTCACCATCCCTGTTCCTTGGCAAAGGAGAAGGATAGTTGTTCTCACAGCCAAAAGCCTGTCTTTCCATCAGCTGTGGTCTTACATTGCAGGTGGGAGTGGGATAGGACACATGTTTTTAGCTCACACCCTAATCACAATTTCAAGAGTCTTCTGGAGCAAATACTTGTGGGACTGGGGCACCACCTCCCTCTTGTGTACCCCCCTGTGGGCACTCAGCTGTGCTGGTAAAGTCGCCGTTATCATAGGGAGTCACCTTGTGTTATTGCAGATGATCAAGGAGTGTAGCCTTGGACTGCAAGCTGTAGTGGTGAAAAACAAACCAAGAAAGAAGCAGTCAGGGTGGGAAGGGAGAGATGTAAATGTCCTGTTGTATTGACTGTGGAAAGGGTTCCATAAACTGATCCCGATTCAGGGCCCTGCTTCAGCATGGAAGTCGTCAAAACGTGATCTCACACTCTTACCCGACTCCTTAATGCTGATCTTGGATCTCCGGGAAGGACTACCAGGTTTGTACAGGTCCCTTTTGTCAGAGTTCTTTGTCCACGGCCCCCTGGAATCAACCTTCTAACTACAATTTCTGCTTTTGACAGTCCGGAGTGGGGGCTTGTAGCCCTCTTTGCTCAAATTTAACTGCTACGCTTACGGTATTTTTTTTTTAAGGCTACTTCATCCTTAGTGTCTTATTTTAATGGAATTCTTTCTTGCCTTAGTTGATGACCATAAAAAGTAGATTTGTCTCCTCTAACAAAGTACATTAATACGGTGTCGTGTTTTTTCAGGCAGGCTGTTCTGTAATGGCCCGTGCCATTTACAAGGCTGGAAATGATAAAAATGCAGTGCTTTGTTGTGCACTGGGGGAAGCAGTACATTTTTTTTTTTTTTTTTCATCCTAGAAGGATGCTCAGAATGTGTTGTGGTGAGGATGAAGCATGTGGAGATCAAGAGTATAGACATGAGCTGTAGAAATGAAGATTTCCTGCCACTGGTTGGAAAAATAGAGACAAGTTACTCAGGGAGATGGACAAGGTCTTGCTTAAATTTTAAGAGAAAATTGGCTTTTCTGTCTGCTGTTTGCCTGTCTAACATCGGTCTTCTGAAGAATTCAAACCCTTAGTGAACAGAAATGGCTTTGCTGCAGTTAGGAAAAGATTTAATCCTCACTATGGACAGCATTTTAAAGTAAATTTGAGAAATGCTTTTAACTTGTGGTTATAGTAATTTTAAAGAAAGGTGAACCTTTGGACAAAAATAGACTTTTACTGAGGGTTAAATTATAGTCGGCTGTTGACTCACATTAAACAGTTTTTTCATTGCCCTGAGAAATGGACTGTGATGTTGATCAAGTACAAAATAAAAAAAGATTCCCCCCACCCACCAGCCTTTAGATGTTCAAATGGACAGGAGGCTGGGCTAGTGAACCAACTTCCAGTGGCTTTTTGATGTTGTACTTGCTGAGAGGTTTCAAAAGAGGTTTTTTCCTAGGATGAATGTTAATAGAAGAAACTGTCTTTTAACTCATGTGCTTTGGAATTTTGTGAAGAGACAAAATGATTTAACAACAGAAGTCTTGATTGTTTGCAGGGTTTGTTGTGTGTGTGTGTGTGTATTTCTGGGGAATTTACAAAAATAAAGCCTAAAAGAGCAAGAAATTGCTGTGACCTTTGTCAACAACTGAGGTTCTTCCTCTTTCAGAAAAAGAAAAATTAGAACACTTTTGGGTTCTTGTTCCACAGAAGCAAATAGCAAATGCTAAATGATTAAGAAAATCTGAATGGGTGTCTACTGATTTATTTAACCAGTCTTAAATCTGAAACCTCTCAGTTGTCCTGTATGCCTAAGGTAGCTTTGTCTTTCATTTTGTTGTAATTTGCATCCACATGTTCTGCCCCAAATCTTGAGGGGGGGGGGGAATAATGATGAAACGTTCATTTTTCATTTTGCTTTATTAACATTCTTACTTTTATTGAGTTAGAATTCTTCTGACAGTGATGATTGCCTGCAGATCTCTGCTGTTTTAATGGCTATCCCAGTTAGTGAAAGCTAATGCTCTTTAATTAAAATAAATACAAATGCAAATGATGGTTAAAATTGGTGTTGGAAATCAAGGTTTCTGCGTGACTGTTAAATCCTGTTTGGAATCGAGGACTGAAGTGTGTCAAAGTGAACAGATTGATTGCACTGACTGATCGTGGACTTGGAGAGTGGCTGGCTTAAGACACGTGGATGTAGCTCCGTGACTGCTTGCATCATTAAATTAAGAGGTAGGTGAAGTTTTTTCGGTGGGGCTTTTCGGTTTTGAGAAATAAGGTCTGATAAATGATTAATTGATTTCTCTTGAAACAAATAGTTGAAGGTAGTTGCTGATCATGCCAGAATACTGAAGAACTAATTCATTACAGGGAAGAAATCTCCACTTTTGCCCATGAACTAAATTTTAGTAACAGTGTGTAATAGTCACATGAATATTTCTTTTCTAATGTGATTAGGAAGTAATGTTCCAAACCTTGTACGTCATGGGATGTTGGGTAATGGGGAAGACTGAGTAGCAGTGATACTGAATCCTGTAATGTAGTTACTCAAAACTGGTATAAACACAGGAGGCAAACGTTCTGAAGGGAAGGATTTCTGTGGTAGTAAAAATCTCATCCCTTGAAACTGGGAATTACTAAACCCCTGGGTTTAAGACTGTCCTGCAGACCGTAAGACATGGCAGAAGAGCTTCACACATGACTTGGGCCCCAGGGATGTGTGCGCTGGTATTTCAGCACTGAAGTGTTGATGAGGTCTCATTTTACACCAAGTGTGAAGTTTTGCCGTTCAGGAAAGGGAAACAGCATGGCAAAGCTGGTGGGGTAGTTACCAGCCCTGGCTCGGGCTATTGGTCTTGCTTTTCCCTAAGAGAACTCAAAACTATTGATTTGTTTCCTCTTTTGTAAAAAGGACTATTTTGAGGAGAGCTTTGAAAGTCTGGGTGAAATACAGATACAGTCTGTCCTCTGGTCTCTGCCTGAAGGAGAAACATTGTCCAGGGAAGGGACAACTGGACTGCTCACTGAGGATTCCATCTGCCTGAGGAGACACAGGTGCTTGCTTTCCTTTCCAGGCCCTGTGAAATGAGTGTGTAGCAGATATTCTGGGATGGAAAGCCGCAGCGTTGGTGCTCTCTTCCCTGGACTGCCGCTGTGGTGTGACTGGGCAAGGGACGTGCGGCTTGTGGGAAGACTGATTGCTGAACTGTTCTGGAGGAAACGGCTGGGATTGGTGTAGTGAGGAGTTTCTGGAGCATTTAGCAGGATTTGGCAGCTCTCTGTTCTGAGGCTGACTTTCTCAAAGAAGTTCAAGGGTTTAATTTGCTCTGAAGTACTTTGAGAGCCGTAGGGAGCGTGAAAGACAGAGCAGCGCGAGTTCTGGGCTGGCTTGTCGCAGTGTCTGCTGCGTGTGGCTGCCCTCTGGTACCCCAGTGCTAAAATCCTTGGGGAACGTACCAAGAGACTGGTCTGGTAATGGGGTGAACAACCTTCAATACCAGCTGGAGCCGTCCCAGGGCACGCCAGTTCCTGCGCACCCTTTGCAGTAACTAAAGGAATCGATGCACAAAGGCCCCGAGCAGAGGGGTTTTCCCTTTTTCCATCGGAGCCTGACAGGTGCTCCATCTCGATTACGCCTCAGCTCTTCGTCGTATTTGTCATCTCTGGGCTGAGTGACAGAGCAGCACGGCGCTTCTGGTGGGTGCATTACTACCTGTGTAATGAGGGTCTAATTAATGAACACAGCCTGTCAACCGAGCAGAGGCACAGGCCCAGAAGAGGCCGTAATCTTGTTTGTTCTTTCAGCCAACCAACTCCATCTTGTTAAAACACCCCAGTTCGATGTTGTTGTTGCATATTTACTTAAATCTTGAGGCATTGCTACGATTTTTTTTCCTTTAATTTATTATAGTGAGCATTTTCACTGCTGCTGAATCTTTTTATTGCCAAATACCTTGTTGAGTCAGTGTGGTGCCTCAGGTGAAGGCCAGCGTTGGAAGAACGTGGTTCTGTGTACTTGGTTTATCGCTGGGGATTGCAGGATGTGATGGCACTGATGACCAAGGACATTTACTGGTCCAAGAGAACGGCAAAAATGCAGTTATTGTTTATGTGAAAGTGCTTGTTTAGCTCTCACTTTGCTTCCCCCAAGTTCTTTTTAAGTGAGGAGGTCTCTCTCGAATGTAAGTGCTGTAATGGGATGGACGGGTGCTGTGAAGGGGTGGGGAGGGCGAGCTGTGCCTGCCTGCTTGCTCGCTGGGTGCTCAACCCAGCCATGGTCACTATCAGAGCACGGGGAAAGCCTCACTTTTCTCCCAAGAACAGGCTGGTTGCCGTCTGTGTTTTTTTCAGGACCGAGCTGCCCTCTCTAGCACCTCACCAGGGTCCCTTGATGGGGCTCTCAGGGTGCCACTTCGTGCTCGAGCATCATGCTTTTGGGAGGCTGCTACAAAGGAAACTGGAAACACTACAGCGTGGTGCCAGTGTCCTGCACTATTAACTGGTTTAATGAGCCCCTTAAAAGGTTTTGGGGGAGACCTCTGTCTCCTGCATGACCTTATTGTCTGTTTACTGTCTTGTTACGCGGCTCAGCTGACGGAGCAGCGGCAGAACTGGAAGCGGAGCAGCCCGCTGTGAGGACCATTGCCATGGACTTTCCCTTCCCAAGAGGAAAGCAGAAGGCTGCAGCTCAGCCACGTCGTGCCTGGGCACGTGATGGTGGGCGTTGCGGAGGCAGAGGCTCATCGGGCCCCGTGATGGGGTGGAGGCGAGTAGCCATGAGGCTGTCTGCGTTAGGGAGAAGGGTTTCCGTGGCTCAGTCGATGGAGTTGATCGGGGCTGAGATCCTGATTCTCCCACAGGTCTCTTGCCTGGCACCTTGCGCGGGTGAACCCGCGTGTTTAATCTCCTCACCCCGTGTGCTCTGCTCGCGGTGCTCCCATCCGCTCCCTTTTCCAATTTCACACCGACATGCTCCTGACGTATTTATAAACGAACTCTTGTGTCAATCCACTAAAAAGTAACCAAATATGTTCCCGGGGAAATATTTTTCTGCTGTTGCTGTGGCAATCTGGACTGCTGCTGGGCGGGACGGGTGGGAGAAGCCAGCGTCAGTGAAGAGCATCCTGCTTTCCTGCATGGTCAGTGCTGTGAAGGGCACCCAGTGCCTGCTGCTGCCTCTCTCCACAGTGACTGTACCCATGTAGCGGGTTTGATATGCAAATCTCAAAGATTTCTACAGAGAGAAGTAAATGAGAATGTACTTGATTGAGGCACAGGAGTGCAATCATCTGCCGAAGTCTGAGAGCCGTGTCCGTCTTTCATCTAGAGATGCCCTTCTTCCTTAACGTAGTTTATACTCCGGATTTTAGGGCAACATAATCTTCCTTGAGGTTTTGCTCTCGGGTTTCAGCTATGTCAGAACTTCATCTACACCTCTCAGCACGTAACCTCTTCATCAGTGTCACCCACTTGTCTCTTTTCCATCTGGCTGGACGTGCCAAAGCTCAGCCCAGAGTGGGTGACCAGATGATTTCTGAATAACAAGTTACTGCTAATCAGCTGCACTTGGTAGTTGACTGTGAGGAGCTGGTTGCATATCCTGAGTAAAATGTGTTAGCACAAACCATTGGAAGAGAGCGTGTTTTCCCATGCAGTAGGCGGAGAACGTGGGGATGGTCTGTTAATCAGATCTGTCAGTGAGCATCTGACAGATGGCAGTGCTCTGGGGATAATTAATCATTTGCTCCTGCAGGATGTTGAGTGTGGAACGATGGTGTCTGCAAAGATGTGAGCAGGAGGGGTCTGTGTGATGTGTCATCCGAGCACCCTGGAAAGGAGGGGGTCTCCCTCCAAGGTGGACCTCGCTAGCCAGAGACAAGCCCATCTTGCTGAGGACCATGGGCTTTCTGCCTGCCACCATTAGCTTTCCAGGGCATCACAGAGCAAAAGGAAGAAAAGCTGGCTGACATCTGTGGGCTTTGATCCGCTGTGAAGGCCTTCTGCCCCAGTTTGGGAAGTGGGGGGGGATGTATTGGCAAAAATGCAGACGTTTGTAAGCCTGGTCTGTCGGGAGCAGTGAAGGAGTGAGTCCCTCAAATGAATATTCTCCTTAGGAAAGAGTGAGCTGCTGTGAGTGAGCAGCAGCAGAATGATGTGACTCCGATGGCCGGTGTCACCGCGGAGCCCAGCATCCTCTCCAGATCTGCGCTGCCCGCGGGGCTGTCTGCTGTTTTGAGATGAGTACACACAGCAAAGGTGGTGTTTGCAGGCAGCGCTCGCTCGCCCGGCACACCTCGAGCGCTGGGTGTGAGGGTAGAAGTAAAGCAACCTCTGTGCCTTTCTGTAATGCTTCTGTCTCTGTGTATTCTCAAAATCCTCCTTTCCACAGGCAACTGCCTCAGCAGGGAGGGTGCAGCACAGGCAGAGGTGGTGCTGCAGGAGGGAGCTGATGGATGAGTGGAAACCCCTCCCTTCCTCTAGATTTTGAGGACTCCATGGACAATTTAAAGTGGAGGGGAAAAAAGACATTTGTACCAAGGATTTGTCAGGCTTGTTCCTGGCAGACAAGTTGGTTTTATCGAGTGGCTTGACATGCAATTTCATGCAGTGTATAGATGTTTCTCTGTTTACTTAGAGGGAGAGATTTTTTTTTTTTTAGCCGTCCCAAAAATTAAACTTTATGTAATGGTGTATTTGCTAGGGGAAAACGAATGGGAAGGTGCTGTCAAAATGTCAGACTTGTCTGGGACAAGGGTCCTGCAGGAGACAAGAGGCATTAGTCTGTCTGAGGATGTTTCATTTAGAAGTAATGAAGCCCTCAGCCTTTTGGGGACCCTGTTAATTGAGCTGAGGAGGTACGAGGCTGGGAAGGCAGAGACGCTTGCAGAGGCAGGGGGTCAGAACAGGTTATTTCTGCTGTAAAATGACATCAGGAGGATGTGAAGAATTGTTCCAAAATTACATTTCCTCCACCTGAATCATTTTAGGGAAGTTTTATATGGTAAGACTAGGTGATTTGCTTCTAGGTGAGAAAGGGGCTTGGGTCTGAGTTTTAGTTTGAAAGCTGTTAAAGGAAAAAAACGCAGCCATCCCCCACTTTGTGAGTCATCGTGCAGGTCAGGAGACTTCCAGATTTGTAAGGCTGCAAGTCAGCATGCTGTCTTTCCTCTCTGAGAAAAACTCTTTCTGGGAAAATGCCTCCTTGCAGAACCTGAAACTGGTTCCTTTATACCATGCGGATTTTTTTATTTTTTTTTTTTTTCATTGCAGAGAAAGGATATTTGAACGGAGATAGGCTTTGCTGCATGAGCCACTGGGCACGGAGTTCCTCTTGATAAATTCATTTTGGTATTAAAATAACTTTCCAGATAATGCAGCTTATCTTCTGAAGGCTTCCAAACTTTTACAGCCCCTCTGAGGAAACTGAGGCAGAAGACTGTGGTGGCTGCAGCCCATGCTGCTGGAAGAAGCTTGCTGCTTGCCCCAACTTTCCATTGAGCAAATCAAGCTAACTAAACTAACGAGGGGTTAATCGCCCCTCTTGTGCAAAATTCACTTATTTCACAAACTCTGACACAGAATTGTGTAATAACAGACCAGGAGGGTGAGCTGATGTTGCTCATGTTGAGGTTTGGCCTTGCAGACCTGTTGTTGGTGTTGGGGTCAGTGTAAACCATGTCTAGAGTTGGCATTTTCATGGGGAGCTTTCTCTTGTAGGGATATTTTTTGGCCTTGGACCCCTTTTTTTCTGCCACAAGCTTAACAAGATCCTTTGTCCTTCTCCAGGGAAGCTTTCAAACTCGCTGCTGTGGTTTTGAATTGGCTGTGAATAAAAGGTGATGTGCTTCTGAAGTGCCCGGCCCAAGGGCTGTAGAGCCCTCCACACGCAATCCAAGCAGCCAGCAGACAAAGCCGTTAAACGTGGAGTTCCCGTGCACGGTTGCCTGGTGGAAAGCTGCAGGAGAGTGTCTGCATCTGAGTCCCACGGGAACAGGCTTTGTATGAAGAACCACCCTGAGCAGGTGATCGCTCTGTTGGGAAAGCCAAGGTAGGCCTGGCTGATTCATCAAAGTGGGCGGTTTAGTCCTTCGATTCAGTGTAGAGCAAAAGAGGCAGGAGCAAGGAGAAATGTGGTTAGGGAGGTGGGAAGACGACATTTTAAATGGGTTTCTGTGTCTTCCCCCTCTGCGAAGGCGTTGTCTCCCTGCGTGGTGGATCTAAGCCACTTGAGTTCCCAGCTTGCGTGACTAATGCCCTTGGTGCCTCACATCCAAAAAGCAGATTTATAGCCTTGAGAAGTCAGATCTGATTTCTCCAGTTCCATCTGCAGAGTGAAACCCCACAAGTGTAACTCCTGTACAGCCTCCGAGCTCCTCCAGCCTCCATCTCCCAGCATCTCCTCAATTCCGAACACATAGCTCCATTTTACTTCCAAGTACCGCACCAGCTGGAGCAGCTTCTTCCAGGGCGGGGAGCCTTGTGTGTGTGATTTACCAAGCGAGGAGAGAGCTTGGAGATGAATGTGCCGTTCCCTCCTGCAGCTTAGAAGGCTGTATCTGTATTTTTAGGGGTTTTTTTTATCTTTCCCCATCTTATTGAGGTAGGAAGGGAAGATTATGGCACTTGATGATTTAATCAACATAATCTCCAGATAAAACATGCTTATGTTATACTACGGGGAGATATTAATGTATGCTGGCTTGCTTCTCCTGAGGTAAATTAAATCATTAGTTTTAAGACTGGATTAGGTGCACATGTCTCCTGCCTCTTAAAAAGGCAGTTCAGGAGTTCTTAAAAGCTTCTTGGCTTGGCATGTCTTGGGAGCCACCAAGGCCTTTCAGCACAGGTGTCACGAAAAGCGGATCCGAGCTGCGATGCTTGACAGTGCCGCTGCCAGCTCCACAGTAACTGAACCCCTCCGCGCTGGCACAGGACCTGCTGATGCCCGGCCCAGTCTGCCTCTCATCAGAGAGGGCAGTGGCAGGGTGTAGAAGTAAAATTTGGATGCCTGATGCCAGTGTCCCTTCCTGGAGTCGCTCGATTCAGAGCAGATGTGCTGAGCCGAGCCAGCGCAGCCGCTCCACTGCGGTTCCTCACGGGAATGCCCGGAGCAGAGACACTGGCTCCAGGCATGGAGGTGCCCTGTCCGCTTGGATGGCCAGCGGCTCTGGTGAGGAAACCAGGCCCTGCTGCCGAGACAGCTGGGAATGGTTCCTCAGGACCCAGGGGGAGGAAAAGTGACAGAGGCCCTCATTGCAATTTCAGGGTTATTACGGACGCGATAATGAGGCGTTGCGTGCATCATTTTTCAGCGCTTTGCTCTCCCGCCCCCGGTTCAGCCCATGCACTAATGGTCTCCATCCCAGGAGGACAGTAAAGGCTCTGCTGGTGCTGTAGCTCCGTTCATCCTGCAGCTGGGCATCAGCTGGGCTGGTGCTTGTGCAGGTGGAGGGGGTGAGGAGTGAAGATGACTTCCCAGAAAGCTGGTGCAGTTCTCCGTCGGTGGAGAGGAGATGCTCAAGATAGAGGTTGGGTCAAAGAGGAGATTGCTGGGCCCCCAGACCTGGGGAAAACCCTTCTGTGACAGAGAACCCTCTGTTCCTGTGTGATTTTGTGTGTGTCCAGCTTCTCGTGGGGTTATTTTTGGGGGCTGTGCATGTCCCTTGGGGGATGCCTGTGGGGGGGGGGATGCCTTGCAGGAGGCAGAGATCGCCTCCCTGCAGGTGCCCATCTTCTCAGGACAGAAGATGAAAAGATCCCCAGCTGGGATCTGTCACTGCTGCCTGCCGGTGTCGAGGATCTGTCACTGGCAGAGCAAAAGGGAACAATACTATTTTTGGTTTGGCCCAGCTGTTTTCCCTCTCCAAGTACCGCAGGCTGCAGCGGAGCTGACCAGACACGAGATGCTGCCAAATGCTCGCGCTGCTTTACCTTCGCCTTGGTGCGGGTTTTTCACAACGGGGAGAAGTGCTTTTTTAATTCTAAAGGAAACTTTTGTAGTCTCTCATGCTGGCAGAGACCTGGGGGTGAAGCTGATACACAAAATGTATTTTTGACGTGGTTTAATGCCTCTTCCAGGCTGCTGCATCTCTCCTGCATCCTCCTGCCAGTCAGCCATGGGACCAGGCAGGTCTGTGTTTGGGACCGGGGCCTGGGTCTGATGGAGGGGTTCCAGGAGGCTTCGGCGCCCCGTTCCAGCCAGAGCAGGAGAGGAGGGAATCCCTCCCTTCCCTGGGGGCAGGCACGCTGCGAGCGGCACTGGGATCCGACAGATCCTGAGCTCTTTTCCCTTTCTCCATCCATGCTGCTTCCCAACAGCGCGTGCGATCAAATCAAACACGGCAGGATTATTTATTGAGGTGCCTGTTTGAAGTTGAATGGACAGGAATTACGTTTCAAAACTGTGAGAGAAAGAGCTTTTTAGCTCTCTTCTTTCCTCTAAAATAGCAATCGCGTCGCCGCGTGCCACGGCGATGTCAGGGTGAATCTGTTTCACTGACAACAAGATTGTTCTGTCTAGACAGGGAAGCGCTGCTGAACGGAGTGAGTCTGCGGAATAATTTAAAGCCAAAATACTTCACAGGCATTAAATTTAAAATAAAAACTGGCTTGACACAGATGATGCTTGACGGATAGCTTGCGTGGGGGCGAGATGACGGCTGGCTTTGAGACAGAGCTTGATGGAGGTGATTGACGGATGTCACTCAGGGTGACCTGATGGCTGCTGACCTGTCACCTTTCCCAAACAAGTTGTTCCAAAGGAGTGGATCTGTTGAGGCATCCAACTGGCCCTGCAGGGCTCAGTGCAATATCTTAGACCTGTCCTGAGTTTTTTTTGTTCCCAGGCAGCCTGCCCAGCCCTCCCCAGCCCTTGGGTGCCTTGTGCCCCCTATGCTGCTCTGTGCCCACCCCACGGCCTGACCACACTGAGGAGAAGGAGCAGAAGGGGTTGTGTGGAGGGGAGATGAGCCTTGCATTCACCATCTGCCTGGAGGGGCTGGCAGCCAGGGCTCTCTGAGGCAGAGCGGTGTGGCGGTGCGGTTGCAGCCCAGCTGGCATAAGGGATTTACTTTCTTCTGGCAGAAAAAGAAAGATGAAATATTAAAAGCATGTCTCAAAGGCTGGAATATATATATATATGTATGTTTTTTGGTTTTGGTTTTTTTTTCCCTTTTTGAGGAGGACTTCAGCATTGCTCAGAGAGGCAGCAGCTGGTCGGAGCAGGAGGGATGCCAGCCATCTGGAGAAAGCAGGGAGTGGGGCTGAAGGAAGGGAGGAAGAAGAGGTGCATCTCAGGTGGGCTGATCTCGGAGTTCAGGGTGAACGCTGATGCTTCAACTCCACCCTAGCCTGTAGGACTTGTGCTTTAGTCTTGTTTGGCTCCTGTTCAATGGCAGGAAATAAAAACTTCTTTTCTTGTCTCTGACCCTGTAGATGAGGGCAGTGCCCCTCTGAAGTAGGAGGACACCTCCGCTTTGGCCCCTGTCCTTGGATGAGGGAGGATGCAAGACAGGAGGAGCAGAGGGCAAGGCATCGGTCAGCTCCCTCCAGAGAAGTCCTGCTGGCTGCTAACTTGTCATTTCTGGCATTCTGGTGAGTCCAAGAGTCCCCTGATGGCTTTCTGAAGCAGGGATGGTTTGAGGTCTCTCCTAGGGCCAAGCTATTCCATTTGCTTCTGCTGATGAGCTTAGGGGCAGGCTGTCAGGAGAGAGCCTTGCTGGCAGGCAACAAGGCATGGAGATGCACCGTGTCCTAAACTCAGCAGAATTTGGAGCCTCCTATTTTTTCCCCCCAAGCAGTCACCAGACATCTCCGCGTGCCTTCACGCGGCAGCTCAGCTGTTGGGTGGGCAGCGGGAGCTGGCATCCCAATCGGGTGCGCTCGCAGGGATGCGGAGGGAGGAAGAGCTGAGCTCTGCGCGTTTGCCAAGTGAGGGGCTGGAAGGAACCCGTTCAGGGTGTTTAAAGCTTTTCCTTCTGTTTCTTTGACGTCTCCGTTCTGCTCTTGCTCTGGGTCAGAGGAAATGTGGGAAAGGGGAAGGTGCAAATTCAGCATGGCAGGGAGCGGACCCGGCGCCCTCTTGACTTTACACCTCCGCGAGCGCTGGCTGTGAGCACTGCTTATTTGCTGATTAAGGATGTACCCGAGCGAAGCACGCTGGGGAGACGGCGGCTTGCTCGGGGTCACGAGATGAGTGAGCAGTGAAACAGAGCTTGACCTCAACTCTCACTCCTGCCACTGCCTTCCCTCTGAATCCCCATCTCCCACATCGTCTCCGTCAGGATGGGGTGGGGGCAGGCAGCAGAAGGGAGCCCCGGTGACCATCATCCCCCTCCAGCCTTGCCTTTCACCTTCCCCTCCCTGCCTCGTGAAAGACCCTATGATTAATTATACCACTCTGCAACCTCCGAAAATTTATTTAGGATTTTATGTTTGCTGATGCTGCTGCTTACACAATGGCAAATCTGCCGTGGCTGCGTCCCAAGCAGGTGGCAGGTAATAGGTCAATAAAGCGAATCGCACCATTAGAGCTGTCGAGAGGCAGGCAGGTAGAGGGGAACGCCGCGGAGAAGTCAAGACAGATCTGCTTTAGAACGAACGCGTCTGGCTATGCTGGTTTGTAGGAAATTGCTCACTTCCTTGATAGCATCCACCACTTTAATAGATCAATTTTTCAACTATAGTTTGTCTAGCTTAAGCTTTCTTTTCCCTGCATCCCATGCTCTCCTAAAATTTAGTAATGGCTCCTTTTCATCTCTGAGAGTGTTGGAAGTTGTTTTCCTTAAAGATTTTCACACTCTTTTCCTTGGGGCGTACAGAAAAGGAGGGCTGGAGGGATTGTCAGCTGAAGGAAAGGGAGAGCTTCAAACCAGGAGAAAGCCCTCTGGAAAACGCTGCCAAAGGCAGGAGAAATCAGCCCAATTTGAAACAGCTAGCAATGACGAGGGAGATTTAGAAATCGCCTCTGAGAATCTTGCTTGGTGCCACTGTCGAGGGGCTGAGGATGGCCTGCCGTGAACGGATAAAACGCTGCTGGACCCACATCTCCACGGAAGGGAATGGGGCAGGCGTGACTCCCTCGTCCTGCTCAGGGGCTCTGCTCCTGCCTGGAAGGGCGCAGGCTGGTTTGTATCTGCTGGGAATTCGCACGCAGTGGGAATCTCTTCCCAATGGCTTTGTGCCCCTTCGCATGCTCTGTGTAGGGCGCCTCCAGCAGCCTGCATCCTCGTGGGAAAGGCAGTTCAGATACCCTGGCTCCTCCTGCTTCCTCCCTGTGAGTACCGTACTGCTAGATTTCAACATTTCTAGAGATGGTTTGATAAATCGAAGCAGGTTGTGTTCATTCTATAAAGCTCTCTAGGTATCTTGCACTGGATATCACCTCCCAGTGCACGGTGAGCAATTCAGCTGGAGGAATCATTGCCGGCGCCGTTATTTCTGTAGCCAGTCCTGCCTGATAAACGTGCTCCCTCCAGGTCGGCCGAGCCCCGCGGGGAGCCGGAGCCAGGTACGCCTGTGCGCTGGGCGCTGCTGTTTAGGGGAGAGCAGAGCTTCTGCTCGGGGGTGCTCGCGGGCTTCCCAACAACAGGCGCTCGAAACGAACCCAAGGGATGCTCAAACACCATGGGACTAACAGAGCTCTCGTGCGACCAGCCTTGGGAGTCCCTGGGCTTTTTTTTTCAGCCCTTTTGGGAACTGGGAGTTTGAGTTCCCTAGCTTGGAGGGGCAGAAATTTGGTATAATTTTTGTGAGCTGAGAGTCCTATTGTGCTTCCCCTGACCCTAGACTGGGTCAGATAACGATGGCAACCGCTGCACTGGCTCTTGCTGAAGGACAGGAACTGGGAGGAAGACCCCCCCCCCCTTTGTCACCATCTCCAGGCAGAAGGGGCTCGTGGAGCCTCACAGGGCCAGGGGAGCCCTTCAGGGGTTCCCTGAGCTCCCGCCCCGGGGTCGGCTGCCTCCCTCGTGCCAAAAAAGCTGGGATGGTCTCTGCCCCATCTGAGCAGGCAACGGCGAACGCGGAAAGCTGCCAAATGGCTCCCTTCTGAGGCTGCGGGACTGGGGTAGAGAAAGTGACTTTTGTAGAAATAAAGGAGACTTCCTTTTGGGTCAAGTGCTCTGCAAAGGAGAGATTTTTGAGATGAAAGCCTTTTTACTCGGCTAATGTAGATTCACATTGCCTAAAGGGAAGTCTGCCTTGTGTTGGGGTGTTTTTCCCTCTGGGAGCATTGTGATTGCTTTTGAAGATGAATTTTCAACACACAAAGGAGAAGAAGAAAGCTGAGAGACAGAAAGGACTTTAAAAATTACCAGGGGTTCTCGTGGTCTGTTTTAATTTGTTAGCATGTCTCTCTTGCTTGTAACACCCCCGTCAGGTGCAGGGCTTTTCCTCTTCCCTTCCTGACTTGCTCCTTCCCGCTGGTATCTTTATCAATCCCAGCCTTTGGATTTTTTTTTTTTTTTTTTAACCTGTTCTGGCTTTGGTAGGACTACAGGAAGCATTGGAGTGTTTTGCCTCCCTGCTTTTTGCTGGTTTCCCCTCCCCTGCCCTGGAGGGACGAGGTGCACGCAGAGCTCTGCTCTGTGGCTGCATAGTGTGAAATGCTGTAAAACCCAAGCATCGATTTGTCAATCAAAGGTGTCTGCTCCCTGGTCTGGGGCTTTAATCCCTGCAAATCCATCTTTCACTCCCCAATGGTTTGCTTTAAGATTTTTTTTTTGAAATCGACCGTTGTGCTTTGGAGCTTTGGGAAGGGAACAGAGTCAGCCAAGCCAGCGTTCCTTGTGCCGGCTCACCCGGGGGGTTTGAACCAGGCAGAAACCAGAGGGAGCCCGTGGGGGCCTGGTTCAGCAGCTCTGTGGCTCCCAGGCTTTGTGGATGGTAGGGTTGTGGCATGTCCTGGCAACAGATGTCAGAAAAACCTGAAGAATTTTTTTTTTTTTCCAACAGCATATTCCCATCTGTGCTTCCCATACTTTCATAGCAATCAGAATGCTTACTCCCCGTTTTCAAAGTTCTTCGAGTGGAGTTCTTCCTTCCGTGGGGGAACGCGGCTGGTTGGGGTGGAAAGGATCGCTGCTGCCTGTGGCTGCTCTCCTGCAGGCGTTGCTGGTGGTGACCTGAGCTGGGAGACCCGGCCGCAGCTCCTGCCTTGGCCCCTGCCTGCTTCATCATCGTGGGTCGGCTGTTGCTGCGTTAACCTCGCCTTTTCCCTTGCTAAAAGAAAGTGAATTACAGGGAAAAGTCCTTTCCAAAGGCTGGAGCCAGGGTGGCTTTGCAGCCCTGGGGCGAAGAGGATGGCTGGGGAGATGCAGGTGGCTCCTGGTGCCGAATGCCAGCAGGAGATTTATCGGGAAGGAGCCGAAGGAAGCATATCAAGGATGTCTCAGCTGTTCAAGTGAGAAATCAAATTAAACTTTGCATCAAATAGCGGAGCTGCTCTGTGCTGGGAGTTATGTCAAATTCATTACAGGTTTCTACACGCCAGCCCCCCGGGAGTCAGTGGAGAGAAAAACCAGTGCTCTGTGTCGGGGGGCTGTGTTTGCTGCTCACCTGGATGTGTTAGCGATGTGGGCAGAGGAAGAGGGGATGATTGCTTTAACCTTGAGGATTCCTGCGGGGAAGAGGAGGAGGACACTGGCTCCACAGCAGCGCTAGTTCCCTGTGCCACTGACAGCAGGCTGGGACACATGTCCATCGGCCTGCACCGCGGGATGCTGGTGAGGACTGGGGAGAGAAGCCCCAGAGAGCTGGAGATGTGGAAGATGCTCCTGTCCCAGCTGCCTGTCTCCTGATCTCCTGTTAACAGGCCAGGAGATGGAGTCCTTTGGGAACCCTGGGGCGTCTGGAAGGTGGATGAAGATGATCAAAATATCAGCATCATGCAGAAATATGAGTTCAGACTTGCTTTCTCATCAGGCACAAGTCCACGCTTGCTCCAGGCAAGGAAAAGATCTGGACAACACATTGCTCCCTCGATGGGGACAGATTGCTTGGAGGCTGGATGGAGTGCAGACTTGGCAGGAGAGAGCCTGGAGCTGGGAGGAAGCTGCTGGCACGGCAGCAGAGGAGTCGTCTGCCAGGAATCTGCGATGCCATGGGAGTTTGGCTGCAAAATGAGTTCCCTGCGCTGCTCACCAGAGGCTCTGAGAGCTCCCAGGTGACCACAGCATGTCCATACCTGCTCCTCACCAGCAGTGTGGCACGCCACCGAGCTGGCAGCCGTCGGGAGGAGAGGAACACGTCTCCATCCGCTGCGAATGCTGGGTGCCAAAGTTTTCTCTGGCTCATGTGCTAAGGCCCAGGCTTGACTAATGCTATCTGGTTTTTCTCCCCACCCCTGATGCGTGTTGTGCATCGCCTTAGAAGCACTCAAGCGCTGGCTTGGTATTAAAAAGCCATTTGCGATACTGCTGCTTTGCTGGCAGGAGAAATCAGCCTGGCCCCGGGATGTGCCCATCCTGGTGCTGGGGCAGGGCAGCCCGTAACGGGCAGTGGTGTCTCCTCCGGTGTCTCTGGTAGGTCTGGATTAGGGCTCTCCAGCCCAGAAAAAGATCTTTCCTCCCTCCTTTTCTGTTGACTTATAAGAATTTTTAGGAATTTAAGATGCTAAACCTCAGTTAGGCAACACTTCTTCATTTCCGAGATGTGATTTTTTACAGAATGTTCCCATTCACTGCAGCAAGTGCTGTTAATTGCTGTAGTTTGCTTTCCAGAGACCTGAAAAGCCAGTGAAGGTGGCTGCCAGGCAGGCAGGACCGGAGGTGGATCCAGCCACGCAGGGACACGAGGAGCTTTTCGAGGAGCCGAGTCTGACCCAGGCAGTCGGGATTTTGCTGGGAGCGGTCCCTGTCCTAGGGCATGGAAACAGGCCAAGGAGCGGGAACACCGGTCCTCTCATGTTAGCTGTATTAACCCCACCGTCCTGCAGTGCTGTTTGCTGTCCCTGCTCTTTGCCTTGGTTCGTTTGCCCCTGGGCATCCTCATCCTGCACCAGTGCTGCTGCGGGGCTGAACGAGTGCCTCTCTGTGTAGATCTGGAGGCAGAGCTGCAGAAAATCAATGGAGCTGAGAGCAAATGAGGTACCGCGTGCTCGTCCTTCAAGCTGCTGGCAGCGGGGACGGCATCTTTGCAGCGTGATGGCTCAAGGTTATTTTTTTCTTTCTTCTCTCCCTGGCATGGGCTGTTGCTCAGAGCTGCAGAGATGCTGTGCTGAAGCTCTACTGACACGTGAAGCCCTGTGACTAATTTCTCCAGAGCGGGCCGTGCCGTTTCCCTGTGAGACACCAGCTCCTTCGGGATGAGGTGGGCTGTGGGGCAGAGCTGCCGTCCAGGCGGAGACAGCGGAGACTTCAGCCGCTGCAATCCCCCGTCCTATTTTATCTCCATTTATGAAAGCGTGTGGCAAGGGGAGGAAAGTGGCCTCCTGTGTTTTGGGGAAGGAGAAGCTCTCCTTTCTCCTGTTTTGGACCAGTGGATTCCCTCTTGCCATCTAGACTGGCAACATCTTTGGGAGAGTCTCCCAGGTGGCTCTTTGGGGAAAGAAGTTGGAGATTGATCAAAGTACCTCATCCAGGGTCAAACCACTGGCTCCACCTTGTGCTTTCCAAGGATCCCTGCAGAAGGGCCAAACGGAGCTGCTCCCCTTCCCCTCACGCGGGGCTGGGGGACCGTGTCACTTTTGTGTAGGAGCCTTGGTTCAGCTCCAGAGGCACTGCTGTAACTCTGATGTTTCATGCAGACTTAGACAAATTATTGCAAAATAGCCCTCTCATCTTCTGGCAGGCCCAGCTCCCCGCCGTACCCAGCTCAGCCTGCTGATGAAGCCATTGTTCCACACAATGGATTCAGCCATCGGCCGTCGTCTCCAGTTGAGCTGGATCTAACACGCCTGTTGGTAGGCACGGGGAAGCGCTCAGCGCTGCCGGGAGCGGGCGGTGTGCGAAGCCTGGGTTTATTAGCCGTCTGGCACGCTGCTGGGCCGTTGGTCACCGAGGATCCTGCAGGAAGAGCTGCTGATGCTGCAGTGAACTCTGTGCTGTAGGGAGAGCAGGATAACTTCTGGGAGCTCATGGGGGGCAATCCTGGCTTCTCAAGTGCCGAAAGCCAGTGAGTTTGGACCATTGCCCTACTGCTGTGATGTTCCTCTTGAATGTCCTGGTCCAGGTAGGCATGGAGAAGCATGGCCTGCTTCTCCCCAGGCTGAGTGTGCCAGGATGCTGCCGGAGGGGCTTCTGGTTTTGTTTCTCTTCCTCCTGCGTTCGGTGATGCCCCGTGATGCAGTGAGCAGGGGCTGCAGGGAACATGCCTTCTTGCTCCTCAGCTGACCTCCTCAGCAGGAATCTGACCCCAGAGCATTGCCTGGCCCTTGTAGGGCTTGTGTGCAGATGGTGAGCTGGGCAGTTCCGGAAAACAAAATGTGGAAAGGTGAGGGGCCAAGGGGCTGCGGACGGCTTCGCTGCTGAACTCTGTTGTCTGGAGGAGAGCTGTATTCTGGATGTAGCTTGTGGTGTTTTTCCCGGGTCGAGCTTGCCTGTTGGAGCGAGGGGACGCTTCCCTGGCAAGGGACTGACACGGACACAGTTCTGCTGAGTTGTAACGCAGTGGTAGGGAGCCCAGCTTTAAATATGGGTGGGTAACGAGAGCGCTTCTCTGAAGGCCGCTGTGCTTTGCAGGAATAAGAGCCTGCACTATTAGGGTTGCTTTTAAAACCTCTTACCACTGTGTTCTTCAGCGATGCATCTAATAAACCACCGAAATGAAGGGGGTATGGGCTGCAACGAAGCCAGGAAACCCCCTGTGCTTTTAGGGAACGGCACTGTCTGGAAACTGTCCCGCGCGCTGTAGAAGCCTGGGTTTGTGGCAGAAGCATGCTTTAGATAAGTTGTTTTTGTTGGCTTGTTTAGAGAGATGCTGGGGGTGCATAAAGGCAGATCTGAACGGTTTATTCACCAGTTGTGCTCCGTCCCCTCATGCCGTGCCCTGTCCCTTCCCCCCCCCGTGCTCATCTCCGCAGCAAGACAGAAGCAAGGCGGGGTGATGCACGCTAGCTTTGCTCTCTGGCCGGCTCTGGTGCCCGTCTCCCTCTGCATTGCGCTGGGAGATCGGAAGGGATGCGAGGCTGGAGATGTGTTTGTTCCCCAGCCAAACCCAGGGGACATCCCTGGCCCTTGGCATCGCAGGGACGGCTGAGGCAGACCCTTCCCCAGGCACATCCCTGGCCGCAGCCACAGCACAGCCCCAAATATCCTCTCTCTCCTCTGCGCTAATCCCATTCAGAGCCTGCCCCTCCGCTCTTCCCGGCGAGGCCGCAGACACGAGAGGCTGGCTGCTGGCGTTGGGGCTGAATAGATCGGCTCTCGCCCTCGGGAGCGGCTCGCTCCGCTTGCGCTCGAGATAAGCGGGGCCGCGTCCTCCCGGCTGTCGGACTCCTGGGCAGCTGGCGGAGCTGCGATTAGCCTCAATTTATGCAGGCTGTTAAACAAACACCTGCGAGGGTCAGGGACTGAGAAGCCGAGTCATTTTTTGCAAGCAAATAGTCATGTTACATTAAACTGAGAACATTATCTTTTTTTTTTTTTTTTTTTTTTTTTTTTTTTTTTATGGTGCCTCTTAGAGCTCCGAGACATCCCTAGCCCTCGTGAAATTCGTAGGGGTATGAGCCAGCGAGATTACCACAAACAGCAGCGCTGACTCTAACAGCGCCTGATATTCTCGCAGCGCTGGGCTTGTGTGTTTGCTTGTGTGCGGGAGGTGGATGGATTTCTTCCTCCCTGGGCATTTCCTTCTGCTCCTAAGGGAATTCTTTCAATGGAAGCCTTTGCTTGTTTCTTCACAGATAACTGGACAAATCCCATCCTCTGTGATAAGGACGTGCCAGTATTCCCATTGCCCACCACCATAACACATCCCCTTTCTGAGGCCGCGTGAAGGTAAGATCTGCAGCAACCAAATCGCTTGGTCTCTCCTCCATCCTCCACTCTTATCTCCAGCATGCCCCGGGATGTTCTTTCTACCCTCTGTTTTTGCAATCAGCCAAGTCCTTTTCATATAAAGGAGAAAAAAAAAAAAATAAAGTAGCTCTGTAATGTACTATGAATACCAGCAATGGGTGGCTGTGAGGAGCGTGGGGCAGCTGAGGGATAGGGAACAGAGTCCCATGGGCTGGGTTTGGGGCTTTCCACTTAAATTGCCTAAATTGAATATTTCCTCCCTCATATATATTTTTCTTTCTAAAGCATTGAGCTTTCCCTTGGCCTCGAGGGAAATGTGCTGGTGTTGGATCTGTTTCTCTCTCGAAGTCTCACATCAATCCTGCCTCTAATTTGGGGTCTTTTATGTAACTAAAAATAGCTGCAGCGTTGGTAGCTCTGCGGCAAGCTGTTTGTTACTCTTCCTGTGCTTGCGTTTAGGTTGGCTTGCGGACACATATGTTCCTAAAATTCCTGTTCCCTCTCAGCAGCGTTTCTGACGCTGTTCCTTGGCACAGTCCCTCGTTCCCTGTTCTCTCTCCCTCCTGGGAATGGTGAACAAACCTCCTGTGTTTTGTCTTTCCCTTCCCTGCCCAGCTCCGTGGCTGGGCTCTATTCCCACTGCAGTTGCTGCCGGAACACCAAGCCTCTCGGTCCTGCTGCTGCTTTACTCTCCAGTTAATTACCCCTTCCTTGCTTCACTAAGCTGGTTGGAAGCATTACCTGTGGTAGGTCCTAGCACAGAGTTCCTTGGGAATATTAAATGAACCAAGTTATTTGTTAACAGTTACCTACAGAGGAGCTGGATCAGTGACCAGTTTTCTGGCCTCAGTTGCCAAAATCTCCTGAAAAGGTCCCTTGCCTGCACCAGAGTTTCTCAGATGGATCCAAACACCCCAGCTTCTCTGGACACCTGGTCTCTGCCCTCCCTGGGATTTGTGCAAAGAGCAGGATGAAGCGGGGAGATCTGGATGGCTCCTCTTGCAGTCTCCTAACAATGCTTCCTAGTGTTTCACGAGAAGTCCAAAGTACGTGCCATAGCCCTCTGGGAACAATGGGTGAAGGATGCTCAGTTCTGCCACTTCTGTGAAGCTGCCCCCCCTTTGCTGGTGTGAAATCCTCTCCCGGCTGGGCTGCGAGGATGTGGGGTGGAGCGGAGCCCGGATATCGCTGGCACAGATGCACCGTGTGCTGTTCCATCGTCTTACCACGTGTTTTCTCAAAGCCAGAGCGTGGCTGTCACAGGTGTGGTGACAGGAGCGTGGCTGCAGTGTGAAACAGATGGAAGAGGACCTAAACCTTTCCCCGATTCCTGCAATACCAAGAACTCGATGTGCTGTCCCTCTGCAGCACGGGGATTTTCTGATCGTGGCAGCCTTTTGTCCACCTGAGCAGCCCTTTGCCGTTCCTACGGACACCCCACGCCTCAGCAGCCATTTCGGCAGAGCACCAGCTTCTCTGTGCACAGGGCCAGCAGTGCAGTTTCCCCCTCGCACCCACCCTAGGGTGGCTTCTGCAGGAGAGGGTCCTGGTTTAAATCTTCCTTGTCTGGGGAGAAATAGCTATTTATGGGTCTGCATGCTGCTGTGAGAAGGGGGCCAGGCCTCTTTGTGGGGAGTCATGGAGGCATCCCAGGGTGCTGGGAGCTGTGGGTTAAGGCAGCATGCCGGCCCTTCTGCGCTGAGACGGGGGGACTTGCTGGCTGGCTGCCCTGCCTGCCCCTGCGGATCCCCTCCAGACAGAGGAACCAGCCTGTCGCTGTAGCAAAAAGGCGATTCCCCTGAGATCCGCGGCCCTGGACACCCTCGCTTGCCCCACGGATGCTGCACTGGGATGGAGATGCTGGCACAACCCTAGCCTCATAGGCAGAGCTGGTGTGGCTGTCTCCAGATGGTGCCCATGGCGTTAGGGAGGGATGGGGAGAGTTCAGCTGTCCCCAGCCCTGCCTCAGGACCCATTTGTGGCTTGCTCTGGAAAGCAGGATCCGGCCCCGTGCCTGCTGATGGCTCGGAAAGCCGCTTCTGCAGCGAGCTGTCAGGGAAGGGAGCAGGCATTCCCGGGCTGCCGCTCTGCTCTGTGGGAGGAAAGGCTTCAAATAGCAATTAGCTACCGTTGCCATTTCCAGAGAAACGGCTCGCGGTGTGCTGGACAATGGGCTGCAGGAGGCAAACGGGTTAAAAGCTCTAATTCTGGTGAGATATATTTAGGTGGGCTTTTTTCCTTTCCAAGGAAGGCAAGTTAAAGAGGCTCTGACTCTTTAAATAGACTGCTTTCTCCTTAACCAGCCAGGAGCTCTGGTAGGAGCGCGGGCTGTTCCTTTCCACGGCTGTCCTGGTGCTCGTGCCACGCGCCGAACGCGGCTGAGCTTCCTGGAGACCTGCCCTCGCGTCAACAGTAGAGGGGCTGAAATGAAAGGCTCAGTTTTCCCTTGACAGCTGTCAAAAGAGAGAAGTTATTGGCCGCCACTTGCCAGCTATATTATTTATTCTATTATCTGAAGCATAGCAGCGTAAAAGGTAATTTAGTCTGGGTTAATGCAGCACAATGCAAAACTCATTACCAAGCCAGCTCTGTGTTCTCGTGCCGCTGTTGCCAGCCCTAGATGCCTGCGCATCCCTGGTCCCCTTGTACGGCACGGACTGGGGCACCGGGACAGCCGCAGACCCACAGAAGGGAGCTGACAGCAGCGCTCAGAGCTCATTTCCCAGCACCTACTGCCAAGGCTGCCTCCACCGTTGCCTCGTTTGCAGCCTTCAGTGGCTTTCGGCACCGACGGGAGCGAGCGCTGCTGATGCTGCCATCCTGGAGCTGAAGCTCCCGCTTAACGTGGGAAGGCAGGAGCATCTGTCCCCACCGCTTCCCTGCTAGCACGCTGCTATGAAGGCAAAAAGCCATCTGCCTGCAGAGGCTGAGCTCCCTGGTCGGTGATATTTGCTAAGCCCAGAAGAGGAATTGCTGCTATGGGAGGGCAGGCAGAGGGACGTGTGATGAGATACCACCTCGTCCTCTGAATTCACTGAAGTCTTCCACATGTTGCTTTCCTTTTGACCATGAGACCAGACCCACAGCTCTTAGTGTGATACCAAACCTCCTGACATCCCCTTCTCACAGCTGCTGAAAGAGGCTCAACACAAGCTGACAGTCCTGTGCCACTCCTGCCTGGATGTCTCCTCTTCCTCACAAGGCTGGTGTTGCCCGATGGGGTCTTGCCTTCATAAGGAGCCTCTAGTGCTGTGTTCACACTGATCTTGTAAAGCATCTCGACTCCTGAGGCCTTTGGCGTGACAGAGCTGGTTCAAAAATGCTTTTATGCAGCACAGTCACTTATTACGAGCCAGCGTTTGCAGAGCAACCCCATGCAAACAGCTGGATTGCTGGCCTGGGAAGCCCAGAGCTGTTGGGGGCTGAGGGGCACCTGCAGCTCTATGGTCTACAGCCTGACCAAGCCCACCGCACAGCAGTCCTGCCCCTTTGGTGTGCCTCTTTCTGTGGTTTCATCTACATTCTGCTACCTCTCCTTGTCACATATCAAGTCCTAGTATCAAGTCCTAGAGCATCATATTCTAGATGTTTATAAATTATAAGGGAAAAGGATTTCTTCCTTAATCCTCTGAGCTTTTTTCGTTCCTCCATTGTGTTAGTTAATTCGTTGTTTAAGCTGTGTGTCAGCTCTTGTTCTGCCTTACTATAGATGAGGCTGGCTTCTCAGCACTTTTGCCTCCTTCCTTTGCCCATCCGCTTCTGCAGCAGCGCTTTGATTCCCTCTCAGAACACGACCGCTGTGCATGCAGGCTGACCAACACAGCAGCTCAATGAGTGTGTTGATCCTGACGAGCGTCATTTGCCCTGGATAAGTCAGGGAGCATATCTTCAGTTGCAGGTAATAGGCAGTAACGTCCTCCTTCCGCCTCGTCTGAAGGTTTCCAGGTCTCCCTTTCACCCAAAGGGGCTTCCTTGCTTTCCCCATGGTGGGAAGCAGAGATGCCTGAGCAAACTCTGAGTGGTGTATTGTGGAGTCCAGAAGCTGCAGGGAAGCTTTAAATGAGGCTCTTGCCCTCTGGAATCATCCCATCTCAAGAAGCACGAGATGTTACCTCGGGCTACAGAGCTTCTTCCCAGGATGGGCTGATTAACATCAACCTTGTTATCGGGGAGTTCTCCTGGCAGCCTCAGCGGGGGGACACAGAGGCACCAACTGCCGCTCGATGCCAGCCAGTAGCGTGCTTTTACCTGCTTGGATGCCTTACGCTTTCCCAGATGTGCGTTCACTCCATGTTGGATGCTCTCTTGCCCCACTGGAGCAGGAGCTGAGCTGGGCTGGGCAGGCTGTGACCCACAGCGTGGTGTGCAGGGGAGCGTGGTGCTCCTGGCGTGGCGTTCACAGAGGGTGAGAGGAGCTGACCAACTTTTTTGTGATGGGATGGCCCTTCCACCAACTTTGGCGGCCTTGGTGAGGCTCTAACTGCCCTCCAAAACCCCTTCCCAAACCGCTGTGGGGTCAAAGCAAGCTTTGAAAGGAGCCTGCGGCACCAGGTCCTCTCCCTTGGGCTCCTCTCAGCCGTGACTGGAGCTCCCTGCGCGGCCGCCTGCCTCCTGCTTCTTCTCAAGAGGAACGAGCTGCCACGTGATGGCTTCTGAGACAAATTGGGGTCCCGGGTGTCAGGACAGAACGAACAGAACTGGAAATCTCAGCTTCACCTGTGTGCAAGTTGTTCCCTCCCTTGCAGGAGAGCCCAGCCCCACCGCCCTGCTCATTCCATTTGTCTTGGTTCACGTTACAGTCAAGGATAAAGTCGCGGATATTTTTGTGCAGCGATAGGATCTCGCCAGCCAGCTCTCTCTTAATAAGATCCTAGTCGTTCGCGGTGCCCCATTCCCTTATCTCCCCGCCGCAGACGTACGTTACCCCTCCGCTCACCGGCTGGGGAGGAAGCAGCCGAAATGCTGCTCCCCAGCCCAGTCTGTAGTCAAAGCTCCGACCCCTTCTCTGGCCCGTAAATAAAGGGGAGGTTAGATGCCAAAGCAAGGCATCAACACGGCATCGCCCATGCTCCTGTGGCTCTTGGGGCCTCCTGGAAGCTGTCTGATGGAAGGGGAACGTTCCCAGCTGGAGATGTGACTGCTGGAGCATGCGTCTCAGCAAGAGTGGCCAGTGTGAGCAGAATATGTGGAGAAATAAGTAAAAAGTGAAAAAGAAGCTGGAAATCAACAGTGCTTCACCTAGTATGGAGCTTGGGAAATGTAGAAGTTGTGAAGCGGAGTGAAAAGATGCGATGAGAAACTCTGGAGGAATTTCTAGCAGTGAGGAGGAGGAGGAACTGATTTTTAGCAGATGAAGAAAAAAAAAAAGAAAAGGAGGGGGAAAGAAAAAAAAAAGCCCTTAGCAATGCTGTTGGGATGGGAAAAGCAGAGCGCGTGGTGGTGGTGGTATCTGTGGAGAAAGGATGATGCTGTTAGCCCGCATGACGGTGAAGACGTGTGAACCTGCCCCCATCCCTGCTCTCCAGGCTGGCTTTTCTGGGAAGCGGTCGATGAAGTTTTGCGGGAGGCTGTGTAACGACTGACCTCGCAGGAGCGGGTCCTATCAACGCAGGGAGCCAGCTCGGCTTGCAGCTGGGTCAAGCTGCGTTGCAGAAGGAGATATTGCTGCTGTTTAGAAATTTCTGCTTCCCTTTGGTCAGAGTCTTCCACTGCCTGTTGCAGCCCGGTACCGAAGCGAGCCTGGGTCGCAGCTCCGTGTTTCCACGCGGGGCATCTCCTCCTGCCGTACCAGCACCCGCCTGCTATGCAAAGCCATTTTGGGTTGGCCCGCTGATGTTTAACCAGTGCCACCCGCCTCTCTGACCCAGAGGAGCCCCTTGGCCACAGCTCCCCAGCTCTTTAAGATCCCTCACAGCGATGTGGATGAACCCGCACCTAATTGCTTTCAAAATTCCCTGTTGCTATGACGACTCGCCAAGCGTGATGCACTCCAGCGCTGTCTCTCCGCTCCCGGGTCTTGCATCTCCACCAGAACGCTGTGTGCACACCTCTGTAGGTGCAGGTGCTTTGTTCCAGCTTCCAGAGGTGGTTTATAATCCCCTTGGAGCCTGAGCAGGATCTCCCCTGAGCTGCTGGAGGGTTTACTTAAAAGGTCTGGTAATAAGGTTAAGGAGAGGCCGCTCACCCCGCTGCTGAGCGCTCCGACAGCTAAATTTAGCCCCCTGAGTCATAATGAGTCAGCAAATCGGGGGCAGGGAATCTTGATTTCTCTCTGCTTCCCCCCCCCCCCCCCCTCCAGATTTTCTTGGTTTTTGCCCTAATCCAGCACACTCCCCCGGAGCATCCCTGAGCCTGGTAAGTGTCATCTGCCACAGCGAGTGGCCTGTCCGCAGGCAAGCAGCATCGTTTCCCATCTTAGTGGTCCCAGGCACGGGAAGCTCTGGCTGGTCCGCGTTCTCTCTTGCTGGGTAAGCGCTGGGGGAGGCTGCGGCAGGTAGAGCATCCCCGGAGCTGGTTGGATACACGGCAATGAGTGAAGGTCTATCCAGATGCCCTTCTCCCAGTGCCAGAGTGCTGCAGCACGGCTAGGAGCAAGAGATGAGCTCTGAAAAACCAACGTGAGTGTTAAAAGAAGCATTATGAGGAGCTCCGGGTTTGCTGGACCTCCAGAGCTGCTCTGTGCCATGCCCAAGCCTCTTCCAGATGGGCCTGTCCCTATGCCGTGCTGCAACCATCCATCCTTTCCAGGAGCAGGGACAGGTGCCGAGGTCCCCAGGAGGCTGTGACGGAGCGGGATCAGCCAGGGCTCAGCACTGTGCCTGGTGGAGACCCTGTCCTGGGATGGAGCCCTGGGAAAGCAAATCCTGGGAGCGGAGCCCCCGCTGCTAGCTAATTGTATCGGTTTGCATTAGATCCCACTGAGCGTGTTTTACAGAATCTGTTTCCCAGAATGAAGTGTTTTACACACGCAGCATTTAATCACCTTGTAAAATGAAGGGAGGAAAAACTATCTCCACCCCTGGGGCTAGGAAATAGCTGAAAGGGAATCCAGAGAAGAGACAGTGCCCTCACCCCGCCGCGCTTGCTGGGCTGGGGAGCCCCAAGGAGTTGGTGTTTGCGCCGGCAGACAGCGAGGGGTGGGACAGGAGAACTCAGGGGGTCAAAAAGCCCACGCTGAAAGCATCCAGCACGACGTCTGAGTGGAGCTGCTCCTCAGCTTGCCGTGCTTGGCCCTCCCAGGGCCACGACGCCAGGGTGAAGGAGGCAGGAGGTGGGGTGGATACTGGGCATCCAAAGCCTCCACAAACCGCCTCTGGAACAGCTCCTGAAAAACCACTTATCCCTTGGGCCCTGGTGCTCCGCTCGCCTCTGGTTTTGGTGGTTTTAAGGATTGCTGGCCAGCCGCGCTTCTTCCCGGCACCTGGCGATGAACGGGTGGCTCGTTGGGCAGCGATGGGCGCAGTGAGCAGTGGGTGCTCCTCGCCCTGTTCTGGGTGTTTGCATGGTGACGAAGGGCTGGAAGGGCTGCTGCTCTCGCTGTCGTGTCTTTTTTTTTTCATTTGCAGTAAGCGAAGGATGCGAAATCAGAGTAATGGCCAAGGAGACGGCATCCACTTGACTTCTCGCCCGCGGCGGGAGCAATTAATCTCGCTAAGGCACTGCAGCGAAGCGAGGCCACAAGGTTACGCGGCCTGAAGCCCGTGCGCTCCTGGAGCTGAGGATGATGCTGGTCCAGCAGCCGCAAGGTGCGTTCCCCCTCCCTTCCCTCCCCCTGCCTTGCCTTTGATCTGCTGCCGTGGGGGAATATCATTCCCGTTGGGAGCTGGCTCAACCCAGACCGGTGTGGCAGTGGGAGCCCCGCCGTAACTAATGAGATGTCTGCCGCTCACTGGCTGACGCGGCGGTGGGTCCTCTGTGCTGCCGAGACCTGCGCTGATAAACCGAGCCTCCCGGAGACGGAGCGGCTTCCCTCTGCTCCTCTGCTCCCCCTTATCTGGTAGGATCGCTCCTCCGAGCGCCTCTCAAGCCTCCTCTGTGGCGTAACGCGCTGCTGAGGCCTGGTCCTGCCGACAGGCGATGCGAGGGCAGAGCAGATCTGACCGGTGGTGGTCTCCACGCCAAGGTGGGCATCATGCATATTGCAACGTGCACAGCTGCCACCTTCACGGAGCGGGTCTGAGCCTTGCGCCGCAGCTCCAGTGGACCCAGCATGCCCCTCGTTTGGCCGTGGCTGTTCAGTGCCAAAGATAACGAGCAGCCTGGAAGGATGTTTTTTGTTGGCAGCTGGTGATGCGTGTTCACTAACGGAATAGGGAAGGGATCAAGGTCTTGTTCTCCCCGCCCGAGAGCGTGACCTCCTGTCCCTCGGCTGCGTGTTGCTGGCGGGGTGCCTGAGCAAGGACATCCCGGGGACAATGCTGACTGCAGTCCTGGATGTGAGAAGCCGCAAGGGGCAGGCGATGCAGTGCTGACTGCGCTGAGGGGACGGGTGCCCACCTCTCCCCCATTATTTATCATGCCATAAAATCCAAGGTAACACACATCCATAAACGCCGCGGAGGGTTTCACGCGTGTCAGCCGTGCTTAGGTGATGGAGCAGAAGCTCTTTCAAGACCAGGGGCTCCACGAACAGAGGCCAGTCTGATGGATGGGACAGCCTTCAGCTGCCTGCGCCTTCACCGGGCCGTAGCACGCAGCTGCTTCCCCAGATGCCTTGTCACCACGGGACGGGAAGGCTCGGTCCCTCTCAGCAGCGGGGTCCCACCTGCCTGGGTACCTGCTGGGGGGGGTTCTGCAGGCTCTGGGGTCAGGGTGCTGTGTGAGCTCGCTCGCTCACGTGCGACAATGGCCAACACCATCCCCAGGGCAGGGTCAGTTGCCCGGGGAGGCAGGGAGAACTGGGGGGCTGCTCAGAAGGGCTGAGGCTCCCACCGGCTGATTTTCCCGGGAAATAAGATGTGTGCCGTCGTGATCTGTGTACACATGCACATCTGACAGCTCCTGAGCTCCTCGGATGGTCTGAGCCATGTGTGACAGCAGAGCTGTCACCAATGCTGACGGGAGATGCTCCTACGCGGAGATGTTCCTGTGTGTCCTGTGAAACGTGCAGCCGGGTGGGAGAGGGTGACAGTGAGCGTCACCGCGGAGGGACAATCCAGCAGACACACACCCCTGGGACCTGCAGGAACGACTCCTTAGGTGCATGTGGCCCGCTCATGGGTGAAGGCTTTGGCAGGCAGTGACAACTGAGACGTCAAACTTGAGTGAACCGGGAGACGTAAATCCCGGTATTTGGGATTAGCGCAGGTAATTTGTTTCAAAGGCAGTCAAATCCTTTCCCTGTAAGTGCGTGCTTGTCACAGGAGATGTTCCTCATCTCCAGGAGAGTTGCTCCAGTTGAACAGATCCAGCCCTCTCTGCGGAAAAGGTCTCTGGAGTTGCTAATCACTGGATTTTGGACTTTTTTCCTAACACTTGTGGAAGATTGCTTCCTCCTCCTCTTCCTCCCTTTTGTCTTTCTGCAACATCACAGGGTTGGAAAGGACCATCTGCTGATTTGATTAATGGCTCTTTTCTGAAAAAGCAACAGAGACAAATGTCCTCATGAGTGTGGCAAAGAGAAATGGAGAAACAGGCTGGCTAATTTTCAGCCATTATTTTGGAACCCAAACTCCTTCCCAGTATCAATTCAGCTATTATTTCAAAAACTAATTAATCTTCACTCAGACAGCCCCAAGGGAACTGTGTTTAGATAATTAACAGCCCATGGATTATGAAAAGTCTTGCTTTTGGATCCTAGTACAGTGTTTGCCTCCTTCCATCGTCCTGCTTACCAACTCCTTTCATCAATCCATCTTTTTTTTGACAATTAAGAGCAAATAATAAGCCATGATAGATTTTGCTTGCTTTCTTGCAGCTCAGTTCCTTTTTTTTTTTTCCTTTTCTTTGGGGTCCTGAAATGTTCATCTGGGCAATTTTTGTGGTGGTTTTGCAGCTAATCACTGCCAAGCAGGACAAGTCACTGCTGCTACCAGGAGGATCTGGAGAAAGGTTTTGTTTGGCTTACTGAGAGGCGGGGCAATCGGCTACGAGAACGGAGATCCTAGAAGCATAGAGGATGGGATTTTTATTTTTTCTGGGTAAGCAGCACTGCAGAAGCAGCACTTTAGCACCTTGGAGGAAACCATGAAACCTTCCCTCTCCTTGAGTGACCAAGAAGGAAAAGATGCGCAGAAAGGCAATGCTGGTAATTCCCCGTGATGTTAACTGGGAACTGGGGAGGTGACTTTAACTGGTGTTGTAGTGATGGCTTAAATATAGGCTTGACTTGCAAGCTTAATGTCTGTGGGTGTATAAAGCAGGCAACGTTTCCCTCTCCTAACAGGACTTTGGGCTGTGTTTCCTGGCATCCCGAGCTATTGATGCTCGGGAAACCTGATGCTGTGGCCATGCCAGCGCGGGGATGTTTCCAACCAAACCTCCCAGTCTTGGGGTCAACTCGTTGAAGAAAGCAAAGAGGATTTTAGACCTTCCCGTCCTGTGGGAGAGATGGATGTGGCCATGGCCCCCCACATTTCGGCTCTCCAGAGCTGATGGATGTTCGGAAGAATCCTGTAAGCCTGGCATCACTAGCACCATCACTGCACCCAAATCCTGGCTTAGGTAGGCTTCGGTGCAAGTTTTGCCTTCTGCAGCAGGGTTTAGATGTGTGTCCTGTTTTCCTATGCTGCCTGGCAGGGTTTGCCCACTCGTGTGTCCGGCGGGGTGGGATGCATGGGTTCAGGCTCAAGCAAAAGACAGTGCTTCCTGACAAGCCGCTCACTTTTTCAGACAGATGATGTTTGTGTCCAATAAATTTCTGCGGGCAGAGCTCCCTGGTCCAGCAGTTTGACTCCTAATTAAATATTTACAACGATGGCACCTCACTCTTCCTTGAGAAATATTGTCCCTTCACCTCCGCCGGGCTCTCGCCTCCTTTGCAACGCCACAGTTTGAGGAGAGCCATTTTAAAGCCCCCGCTCCAATAAAACGGAGAAAAACAATTCTCCCTCCACCTTTCCCATCTGTCTCCATTTTTCCTTTCTGTGAATAAAGTTTGCTAGAAGTCCTGGAGCTCTGGCTGCTTGGAAAGCAAAGGGCTCTAGCAGGAGGGCTGGATCTCTCCCCATCAGGTGGGATGCTGTCTCCTTTCAACGGCAATCAAAGAGAACAGCTAGCCAGGGAGGGAGCCGGAGCGGATCGGCTCACGGGGAGAGCAGCGCGGTTGATGGGAATGTCGCTCCGGGCATCCGCAGGCGCTGGGTGAGAGATGGAGAGGGGAGTGAGTGGGGGGAGCGGGTCAGACTGAGGGGCTGCTGCGTGGGGTCACCTTCACCCAGGGGTGGCTGTTTGGGATGGATGCAGCACTCGGAGTTGAGTTTTTGGGGAAAGGGGGTTGGGTTTGTCCTGGTTTTAACCATGTGCGACAATGCAGTCTTTTGTGTCGACCAAGCATCTTCAGGGGAAGGGGGAAAAAGGAGCTCTGGCTTGAGCTGACCTGGATCGAAACAGCACCATAGTGAAGGTGCCGTGGGGGCCCTCACGTGAAGCTGACGCGGGGTCCCCATGTCATCCAGAGCTGGTGTCTCGTGTGGCATGGCCGAGGCCTTGCCAGGGTGAGGGACCCCGGATTGCCCACCGCCCTCCTGCCGCCGCTGTGCTGCCCCTGACCTTCGGGGTGAGGCTGCGCGGGGTGGAAAGGGCTGGACCGCGCCGTCGCCGTGGGGACCTGCCTGCATCTGCTGGTGGCCGCAGCTCCTTGGCTCCCCACCCACTGGCTGTCCCCCCCCCCATCTCCCATCCGTCTGGGCAGACCATGCTCCTGCCTAATCCTGCCCCGCACCCCACCTGCGTGACACCACCCACAAACCAAGGGCTTTGCCCATCCTCCTGCCTCTCAGGCTTCCTTTGCACAGACAAAAACCAAAATTGGTGGGTTCAGAGCCCCCGTAACCCCCTTGCACACGTGCGCCATATGCATTTATTTCACAGCGAGGAGGTGACACGTCCTCCTCGCCCCGCTTCCCGCGCTGGCCCGGGTTTATCTCCTTCCAATTAAACCCCTGCAGATAGGGGGTTTAATAAGGCCCTGCCTGTGAGAGATTACTAACGATTTCATTTCCAGCATGTCGTGAATTATGAGGCAGCCTGCGAAACAAAGCTGAGCGGGGACAGGCTGGCAGCTAATTACTGTCCCCCACGTCCCCTGCGCCGCCACCGCCGTTAGCTGGGCCCCTAATTGCTCCCTGGGCCTGATTGCCTTTCGCTGGTGGCTGTGGTTCATTCGCAGCTCTCACCCGGCGCTCGGCTGTTGCCGCTTCTCTCTCTGCACCCCTCCCCTCCACCTTCTTCAAGTTTGTTAATGAAAACCTTATCTGTCTGCGCAGATAATGCCAGCGGTAATTAGTACTCACTGAGGTCTGTCAGGCTGCTCTCCTCTCACCACCCTGCCCCGATCTCCTTCCTATTTGCAGTTTCCTGAGTGCTTGCTTAGTGCTGAGGATGGTTTTTTGGGGGTTTTAAATTTTATTTTAGATCTTTCTCACCCTGTGCATCTTTCATCCTTCCTGGCTGCCCAAGGCTCGGAGCTGGGAAACCCCCGGAGGGGACGATGGGACCGACCGCATCCGCAATCCCTGCTTAAAATCACCTGAGTGTTTCTGGCTCCTTTTCTTTTTTTTTTTAAATTACATTTATATTTGCTGTTTCTTGGCTTAAATCCTTCAGCCTGATAAAGGACGACAGCGCTTCTCGAGTGCCTGGGACGACATAAATAATTCCTGTGTTGAGAGGGAGATTTACAGTGATATAAACGTCAGGACTGAGCCCAGTTGGTATTAATGGCCTTATTAGTTACCTTGCTGTAAAATACTGGTACTCCAGTTGTTAAGCAGCCATGGTTTTGCTCTGCAGCATTAATTCAATAAATTGGGGCTTTTTGATATAAATCTTAAAGTCTGCTGAACCCATTGGAAAATCCTTCATGGTATGTCAGAGATCTTCAAATGAGAGACACCTGGCAGTAAAAAAGCTGTTCGGGGGCGAGTGCAGGGTGAAGAGGGCGAGTACCGCAGCCGGAGCATCCCCCGCGGGGTGGGGAGATGCCATGGGATGTGGTGGGTATTGCACAGCAGCTCTGGTCCTGCCCAGAGCCGCCCCAGCCCTTGGAGGTCTCCTGGCTGTGCAGGGACTCAGGGTGGGCTTGGATTTTTCAGCTGCTGGCTACAGAAACCACATCCCAGTCTGCATCCCAGAGGTGAGCTCCGGATACCTCCCGCGAGACGGAGATTGACTTGGCTCCATCCCTGAGCTCCGGCACGCCAAGGCTTTGAGAGCAGATCGCAGCCTGGCTCTGGTCTCTGGAGGAGAGGGAAAGGGAGAGAAATCCAGTGCTCGGCCAGGGCTGGAAGGGTGAAGCTGCCTCTAGAGGGAAAAGATGCCCCCAGCGCTGCTGTCATCCCTCGCTGTGCCGTCCCTGTCACCACTGTCACCTCCTTTGGCGCTTTAGCCTGGAGGAGAGCTGCCAGCTGCGACGTCTCTCCTCATCTGACCCACGGCCCCGAGGGGTCCGTCCTTACGCCCACACTGCCGTAAGAGGTGCCAGCGCTGTCCCCCACCACGTCTGTCCCTTTGTCCCTTCTCCTTGTGCCGGAGCCACCGCTCTTTTTGCAACTCTGCACTTTCCACCAGCGCCCTGCCAAGAGCGTGGGGAGGGAGGGAGGGTGGCAGGGGGAAGTTCCATGATAATTGAAAATAAATGATGCATTATATGAAATAAATGTTCTGATGCAGCCGGCTTGCTGCGGCTCATTATTTATTTATTTTCCTTCCTGGTATTGGGAGAAAGGGGGGTTGGAAGCGAAGGAGCAGCACCCCCAGGCAGGTGGGGCTGCAAGGCTTGGGGAGCATCCTGCAGCGACGGCCGCTGGAGCGGGACATCAGTGCCCGATGGGAGCCCAGAGCAAGAGAGGCAGCTGTTCTGGGCTGCGCTGGAGGTCCTGCCTGACCATCAGCTCTGTGCCACCCGTAACCTGTCCTCTGCGGAGTCAGCCATGCGTTGCCTTGGTGGGCACTTGGGTTGGCTGGAGCACTGCTGCTCCCCTGCCCAAACACGCCTGCGTTGGCACAGGTAAAGTGAACGGACCCTCTGCCCGAGGTGGGGTTTGCTTGAAACATTCCTCTGGTGAGGATTAACTCCTGACTCTGCTGTTTGTTACCAGAAGAGCCTGCCTTTTCCTGGGAGATGTTGGATTTAACCAGGAACATGAAGCTTTCTCCTGCCTTGGATCCCCCACATCACCAACTGACCATGTTGCCATTCTTATGCCTTGATAAGACTTATCCTGGATTATTGTTTAGCTGCTAATTAATCTTGAGAGTGATGTAAAGGCTTTGAACTGCTCTTTGAAGACTGAGGGGATGATTTCTGCTCTCGTCGAAGAAAAAGGGATTTGCTGGTAAGACCCCAGCTCTGAACGGCATGAAGTTGCTCTCCCCGGGCGGGTGGGACCAGCTCCTGCCTCCCTCCCCTGCCAGCACCTGTGGGGCCTCTGCGAGACAAATCCTCTTGGAAATGGGGAGCCAATGGTGCTCGGGAGGGATGCTAGCCGAGATGACATCCAGCTGGGGGCCGGACAGACAGACAGACACCAAGAGGAGTGTCCCTGCAGGATCTGTGAGGTTTGGAGTTTACAGCCCAGCCCTTTCCTTCTCCCACACGCGTTTTCCCCTAACACATCTTGTTTGCTTACAGACTCACGGCAGCGCTGAGCGACAGCTCAGACGTCCCATTAATCACCGCCGACGATGGCCACGCGGCGGCTGGCAGAGCCGTGACGCCGAGGTCCCGACCGCTGGCATTTCCCCAGCTGGGGATATTTCGCAGACAAGCGGCGCTACTCCCCAAAAACTGGGAAGCAATCGTGTCCCCCTCAGGGTCGATGCCCGCAGAAGATGCTCTTTCTCCATGCCAGCTTGTCGCTCCTGCCTGCAGGGCACGCAGTGAATTATGGTTATCCCTCGCAAACCTGCATCTTTTTAAAATAGTTTTTTCCTTCTCCATGCTCGCCGGCATCGGGAAGGCTCCGTGGAGGGCTGGCGGGTCTGGATGCTGCTGCATTGATTTGGCAAAGGCTGGGGATGAAAGCCTCGCGGCCTCCAGCTGAGGCTGTAGAGATTTTTTGGCTTGAGTTTCCCCAAATTCTGTCCATCACGAAGTGAACAAACACCGTCAGCCAGGAGCAGCGTGAAGCCGGCGCTGGTTGGCACAGGGCTTGAGCATCGACCGCTGGCTGCTGGGCGAGACCCGACCAGAACCCCACTGGTGTCAGGAGCCAGCTCCATCCCTCTCAGCTTCCCAACATTGACCTGGGAAGGAAAACCAGCCTGCTTAGAGAGCAATCATACCATTAAACCTCAGACACCCGTCACCGCCAGTAACAACCCCGCGCAGAGAGCCTGACAGACCTCGGTGCATTTTGATTTTCATCTGCCCGGGGTTCGTGATGCTCGAAAGGCGGCATCATCCATCACTGCCCGGGGAGGCGAGGAACGGGAGGGGAGGTTAACTCCTCTCCCTCACCCTCCGCCGCTCCCCTCGCCGCCGCTTTATCTCTCCGGCAGCTGCACTCAAGTACAACTCACTTTGTTATTAATTTCTTTTACACAGAGGCTTTTAAAGTACCTGGGAACGGGGGCTCGTGTCGCGGAGATGCTTTGCAGCCCAGCAGCTGTAATAACACAAGTGCTGTGTAAACAGCCAGCTCACCGAAAAGCAACGGGGATGGGACGAGAGCTCGCCGGAGCAGTGCGTGCCCGTTCGAACAGGCCGTACGGAGAGGGCTTCCCCTCGTGCGGCACCGGAGCCAGGAGGCCGTGTCCCGAGCCAGAGGAAGGCTGGCAGAGGGGCCAGCAGCATGGGGAGCCCCTGGGCAGGGATGCGGAGGGTACCCCAAGGTGCCACCGTCACCCCCAGCCCAGCCCGCTGTGGCACGCGGTGGCTCTGGGGAAAGGGCTGTGCCAGGACCCTTCACGGGGGTCTTGTTTGCTTTTAATCCAGTGGCTGAGTTGTATTCTTTCCACATGTAATAAATGGTGTTGGGTTCAAGGCCTCTGCTCCAGGTTTCCTATTGCCCACAACGGCACCAGGATCTGATGTGACAGCATCTCCTGGTTGGTGTGACGGCGCGGGATGCTGCAGCCGGCAACCGTGGGGAGACTGCATTTTCCCTGTGCATCGCAGCCCTCGAAACCCATCGGATCCCGTCGCAGGGCCAGCTGCTCCTGGAGACGCAGCTCCAACGATGCCTGTCTCCAGATGGCTTTTCTCCATCGAGGCTCTTCCAGAAATAGCTGGCACACCCCGAGCAGCCAGCTCTCCAAATAGCTCGCCTCCCGAAACGGAGGAGGCAGCGCAGTGGGAGCATCATCCTCCACGTCCCTTCCACGCTCCTGAGCACCTCGGCGCTGGCTCCAGCGTGGGGGAACCCCCTTTTTCCCCTGGGACACCTCTGCCAGCTGGGAAATGGGGATGTGCCGGGGTCCTCTGTGTCCAGGAGGTCACGTTCCGGATCAGGGGATCCCCAGCTTTGTGCATCCCGCATCCCTGCAGGGAAGGATGGCTGGTGGCTTCCAGGCTCAGGGCAGGTGGCCCAGGGGACACGGCACGTGGCCCTACTGCCACGCTGGCCAGGCACCACCGTGCCCAGCCGCAGTGCTGCCTTGTGTGCCTCCTTATGTGTTTATTATGCCAATGTAAAGGGGGAATGCCATATTTTTCTGTAGGTTTACCTGATTTATTAATAGTCTGTAATGCCAGGAATAGCTCCTCTATAAATCTGTTCTCTAAGAATTTATAGGGCAAATATTCCCGCGCCGTATTAGAGACACAACTCATAAACGCCCTCAAGCACCAGCCCGGTGGCTTCGGCAGCAGGAGACGGTTATCCCAGGGGGCAGAGGCGGCGAGCTCACTCCAGTGGCTTCCACCCTGAGTCCTGAAAATCTTTGGGAAATAAATTATTTCAGGGGCTGTCCCCTCCAGCCAGGAGGTGCCCGCGGCCTCCCGCTCCGTGCTGCGTGGGTGGGCGTCAGCACCATCCGGATGCCCAGGTGCTGCTCCCCCACAGCACCCTCCCCGGGGACCCCCGCGATCTGCCAGTCCCTGGCCCCGGGTGACGGCATTCACCGCTGAAGTGCGCCGAGCTTAATTGCTAATCAGACACGGGCAATCAATTCATATCCCCCCCACACACACCCCACCACCGTCTCGGGGAGCGGCCGCCTCCTTTCGCTGCTGAAGGTGACTCCTGCGGGAATTCAGGTTTAAAAATAAAGACGATAATCATCAGGAGTTCACGAAATTAGCAGCAGGCTCGTTTGCACTTGGCGGGGATGAGGCAGAGGGTGTCGAGGCAGAGCCCTCAGTCCCGGGTGTCCCCGAGCGCTGCCGGGAGCCCTCCTTGATTTACTCCTCCTGTCCCGGGGCTGGTGCAGCCATGAGCCAACGGTGCGGCAGATTTAAATGCGAGCCCTCGTTATCCTTCGTTAAGAGCTCTGTCATCACCCAGGCTGCACGGGAAGGAGGTATTTCGCCATGACGCTCGCAGGGACACACGGCTTCCCTGGCCCTTCAGCAGCCGCGGTGATGCACGGTGGCCGTGGTGGGTCGGCGGCGCGTGGCCGTGTGAGGTGGCTGACGTCTGATTTTCCCTCGGTGGTGGCCTCAGAGCAGGGAGGGGAGGTGCAGGGAGCCGGGCCTGGGGGATACGGGGGTTTCCCGGCGTAGGAGGGATGCTGGCGGCATGGCGGGGATGGCACCATGTGTGCTGGGACGCTCAAGGACCCACGGGGGACACGGGGCGGCTGCAAAGAAATCACCCCACAGCCTCCCTCCCTGCTCTGCACCCCCAGTCCTGGAGGTGTGGGGGGCGTGTTCACTCTCCCTGAGCCCACCAGCCCGCGGAATCCAGCCCCTGCGCTCCTCATAAAATCCAAGCGAGAGCAGAGCCGGCGCTGTGCGTAACTCAGCGATTCCCCGTCGCCAAGATTTGGAGGCAGTGTTTCCTCCTCGGTGGAGAACAGCAAGTGAGGCAGAACAGCTTTTGCAGCGGCGAGGTGTCGATTCACGGCTCGTAATTTAATTAAGAGAGAGACGAGATCAAAAGGGGACTGTATTAAAAAATAAATCAGGTAGGGGGAGTGGAGTTCCTTCCTTTAATTATTGTGTGGAGAGACTCCATCCATCACAACGGGAAGAAAAGGTGTCGAGTGGAGAGAAACCTTCCCTGGGTTAATTACCGCTAACGGAGGAGGAGGTTATTGGCCCGGGTGTCACGAAGCCGATACCTCCCCGGCGGCCGCTGCGCCGGGCAGCGTGAAACCCCTCCGACGTCAAACACGGAGATGCTGGAGGTGCCTGGTGGGCGCCGTCGAGGAGACGCTGGTGACGCTGGGCAGCGATGCTGGGCGATGGTGGGGAGGCTGGGCTGGGGGGGCAAACACCCCCAGGCAGGGGCAGACAGCGCGCGGCCGGGTCCGGGCACGGCCCCGTGGCAGCGACGGCCACGGGTTGTGCTGTCAGCAGCACCGGCGGGGACCCGGGCCGGGCCGGCCGCAGCCTGATTTGCGGAATAATTAATTAATTCTCTTTTGATCATCCGCTGTGTAAATCATCAGTGGCCAGGAGTTAATCACGCATCTGAAATGAATCCTTCTCCTGCTTTAACGAGCGCTGAATCGTGACCAGCATCTGTTTACTACTGACACTTTCTTCTTCTTGACAGCCTGAACAATTATTTGTTTCTAATAATCTCCTTTTTATTCTATTAAAAAAAAACTATCTGAGAGCAAGCAGCCTTTCACTCTGCACTCCTACTCCCACCATCAACCCCTAATTTTTATTTTTGTGGTCTTAGGCGACGATTTGGTTTTTGGGAGTGATGCAAGAGCTCCGCAGGTGACCAGTGAGCGATGATGGTGGCGGCGGGGCTGCCTTCCTCGCCAGCCGGGTTTGAGGCTGGGCTGTTCACAGTTAACAGCAAACCACAAGCTTGTTTGAACGCGGGAGCGTTTCCGCCTGCCAGTTACCTGGAGCAAACCGCAATTAATCCACCAGTTGCACCGCCAACGCGATGTTGGTGTTGGATTAATTAAGGAAAAGCTAGCGGCCGCTCTGGGGAGCTCTGTCCCCGGCCGCAGCCTCCTCCAGCCGTGGGATCCGTGCCTGCTGGATGCCGGACTGGCATCACTGGGAGATGCTGGGGCCAGCATGACCAGGAGATCCCCTTCCCCAGGGCAAGGAGCCTGCCCACCCCTCCTGGGTTTGTGCTCTGGAGCCAAATCTTGCGCTGCCACCTGGGGTCCCTGCCATTGATTCGGGTCCCTTGGGAAACATCCATTAAAAATATATATGTGTATGTGTAAAAAAAAAGCTTTTGGGGACTCTGTGCCAAGCCTGCTGTCCGTCTGGCTGGAGGAAAGGCGGGGGTCTGCGGGGAAGGGGTGCCCCTGGGCACGAGGGGTATAGCCCCAGTCTGTGGGAGGAGGCCAGCCCTGCTCTTCCTGAGCTAAATTGGGTCTAACCTGCCTCAGCTGGAAACCAGGGGCCACAGGGGATTTACTGCAATTGCCTAAATCAACTGAAAAAAAAAAAAAAAAAATCTCCATGCCGTGGGCTGTGGGAGCAGCTGAGCTGGCTGCTGGTGCCAAGCACCACCCTGCAGCTCTTCTGAAGCCCTCTGAGATATCCTCACTGGAGCAAATCCTAAGGCCATCGCCAGCTAAACAAATCAGCTAAAAGCCAGCCCCAGACTGCTGAGCACCGGCTTGGCACCCTAAATCCCAGAGGACCCGAGGCTGTGAGGCACCCGCGCTGACTCTGGACCCCATCCCTGCTAAAGGGAGCTGGTACCCAGCTGCGTGGCCACCAGCCCCACTCCGGATGGTACAAAGGTGAGGCTGCCGGGCAAAACCCAGCCTTGAGGTACTTTATTCCTTCTTTTACCCAAAAGGAAGAGCAAAATCCCACCAGCTCCTCTGTTCTCCAGAAAGAGGTTTTTTTTTCCGAGGTGGACCAGCAGCTTCGGTGATGTGCGGGATGCAACACGTGGCGGCAGCCCTGGGTAATTTGGGTCGAGGACATGCCCCAGGAAGGACACCACAGCTCTTCTGAGGGGGAGCAGGGGTCCCCAGTTGGGCAGGAAGGGTTTTCCACAGCCCTGGCCTCATCCGAGCTCCTGACCCCAGCCAACCTGGGAGAGGACCCCTCTGAGAGCCGGGCACCTGCAGATGCCCCCGACTGTGCCGGAGCCCGTGGGAGGTGCAGGGCCCTCGCGCTGCCCCAGCCGGCAAATTCCATCCTCAGGGACACGCAGTGACCCTCCAGCAAGTGCCAGGAGCCAGCGGCTCTTGATCCAGCTCACGAACCAGCCCAAACGGTGGAGGCAAGGTCTGGGGCTCCCGGGCACGTCCGTTGTCACGTCGGTTCCCGCAGCGTCCTTGGCTGTAATTTAGCCTGATTTAATTGGCGCTTAAATTAGCCACAAATGGAACAATGCTGCAGCTGCGGCTGTGTTCAAAAAAAAAATATATAAAATTACAGCACAGTAAAGCGTTTTCACATTTCATTAGCGCGTCTGAATGGGAAGCGTCTGCTCCCCAAACTCCCCGGTTGTTCTCTGGAGCAGTAAAAGTTTACACGTTAGCAGTTCTGCTGCCCGTTAACATCGCAAAACGCTCCGTGTATTTTGCAGGGCTCCACAGAAATGGGATGGGAAGCCCAAACCCTGGGCGACTGGGTGCTCCCCTGAGGCACCTGGCAGTGGGTGGTGGGAGGGAAGAGAGCAGGGAGCATCCCGAGCCCCTTTCCCGGGATGGGGCTGCCTCTCCCCCTGGATTTATCCAAGCTCCAGCTTTCTCACGAGCAGGGTAATGCCTCCGATCCAAATCAGGAAGCTTTTTCAGTCAAAGCAGCTTTTTAGCAGAAGCCTATTTAACGCTCAGGCTGACGCCCTCGAGTGCTTTATTTTACAGTATTTTTGTTCCTCTCCATTTTAAGAGTCTATAAAAGCCGGAACACTGCGCTTTGCTCCCTCCTGCTCTGTTCCCTCGCGGCGCGGGCAGCCCTGCGTGGCGGGGGGTGAGGAGGCAGAACAGCGCAGTCATCCAGAGTGGGGGGAAAAAAAAAAAGAATGGAGAAAAAGAACCTCAGAGAGGTGATAGCATGGGGTCAACCTGCTCGTCCCGTCGGGCAGGTGGGGTTAGGCAGCTCTGGGGTTGTGGCCAGCTCTGTGTTTCTTGGGCAGCATCTCCCCCGTCCCTGGTGGGCTTGGGGTGGGGGGCTCGTGGTGTGAAATGAGTTTGGAGGTCCGAGCTGAAAACGGGAGGGTGGGGATTGTACTTTGTCTCTGTCACTCATCCAGATCTCGGCTCCCCTGGGGCTTGTAAGGAAAGGAGGGGTGTGAGGGGTGCTGAGCACAGTGGGTTTTTAAAGCTGGAGCAGTTTGGGGAACTGAACCTCCTCCCAGCCCCGGTTTGGCTCACGGGTTGGGTGCAGCCAGGCACAGGGGGCAGGAGCTGGCCCTGCCAGGCTGACCCTGAGACTTGGAGTGAGCAGGGAATGGGAACATCCCAGTCCTGGCTTGGAGGGAGCCATGCATCCCGGAGAGGGTGGACCCGTCCCACCCTTCCCAAGCTGGCAGCAAAAGCACGATGCTTTCCAGCTCTGCAGCCCAAACCTGCGTTGAGCATCCTCGATCCCCTTCTCCAGCCAGACCCGCAGCTGGAGGCTGGGATCCAACTGAGCTGCCTCCGCTTCGTTAGCCAGTAATTACCCCAACAGGCACTGGCGCTTTGTGTGACTGGGGGCTGCTAACTGCCAGCCAGGGAAGGCGATGAAGAGCAGGGTAGCTCTGCCTTCGGCCCTCCCCATCTCCTGGGCGCATCCTCAGGGCGCTGGGACCCTCTGCCCGCGGGTGAGGGGCTACCCTTTCCCCTCTGCAGCCCACCCAGGGGCTCTCCTCCATTTGCTCCTGGATTGGCAAGCCAGGCCCTGCCTCTCCCACCCGGACACGCGTGGCTGTGGGCTCTGTCCCCCTCCACCAGCTGCGTTTGACCTTTCGGCGGCGGCACTTGGAAAGCAGCGGCGGCTGCGCGGCTTTGCCGCATGGTCCCTGGGGGCCAGCTCGCTGCCACGGCCACTGCAGCTCAGAGGGGAAAAATTATATTTTCACCTCCATCCATCCATCCCCCTTCCCGCTCCGGAGCTTTTTTTAGAGCCAAAGAGCAGAACAGGCCGTGGTCTAGCTTTCCTGCCTCCCCTCTGCTCCTGTCCTTTCATTCCCTCTTTCCAGCAGCTGCAAAGGGCTTCGCTTGCGAACGCTCGCACTTATCCCTCCCCGTGCCTTTTCATCTTGCACAGCTTAAATATCGGGGCCGGCAGCTCTGCTCGCTGAGCAGGGAGGAAAAAAGTGCTTTTGTCGGCGCAGGGGTGTGGGCAGGCGGGCTGCGGAGCCCCGTCCTGCGATGGAGAAGCTGGCTGCCTCCGCCAAGGCTGGCGCAGAAAAGCCGATGAGGAGATGCCCGGTGCTGCCACCGTGGGCGGCCCCAGGGAGGGGACACGGGGGCTCAGCAGGTCCCCAAGTGTCCATCTGGAGATGATGGAGAGGTGTCTGGGCACTGGTGCGAGGCAGCTGGGGCTGGCCGGGGGGTTCCTGAGGCCTGGGGGTGACACTCTGCGCAGTAAGCCCAGCACTGACAGAGGGGACGTGGGCACCCTCATCCTCCATCATCTCAAACCAGGGGAGTGCAGCTGTGTCCCCCCAATAACAGCCCCCTCCCTCCTCCTCCCCGCAGCCACCCATCATCCCGGGGTCCATCACGTCCAGCATCCCAACGTTTTCAAGCCAGGCGCTGATGGATGGCCCTTGCCAGCGACGGATGCACTCCAGTGCCCACGGCCTCGCTGCTCTTCAAGGAAGGCTGCAGCTCCGCTCCCCAGCCTCTCCCGTATTTGTCACTCGACAAGGCACGGAGCAGGGGGATGGGGGGAAAGGACAGGGCAGCCACTGCCACCGTCCCGTGCCCCAGGGGCTGGCACAGCCTTTGCCAAGTTAAGGGCTCACTGGTGACGGTGCAGGGATGCTCAGCTGCCCACCACCCTCCAAGGGCTTTGGGATCCTGCTCATTGTCCCACCACCATCGCCACTTCCTCGCCCTGCAGCCCACTCCACACCGCCTTTCTTGGGAAAATCGGCTCAGATCCAGCCCCACCGAGCATCTCCCGGCCCCTCCGCCCAGGCAGCCCCATGGCTGGACCCACTCAGCAGCCATCCGCATCTGCCACGGCATCTGAAGCAGAGTACACATCTCAGTTGGAAATATTATTTTAAGCATGGAGCCCTTCCTCCTCCTCCTCCTCCTCCTCCTCCCTGGCTGAAGCAGGAGGACATTGCGGCAGGCAGCAGCGTTGCAGCGCGGTGGAGAACCCCCCTCCTGCCAGGCAGGGCTGGCTTAGCGAAGGGAATAATTGGTAGGTGCTTCTGAAGTGCCATGAATAGAGGGCACTCGTAGCTTTTGTTTATTGACTCTTGAGTGATAATGAATACTTCCAAAGGTAATTATTGATTTTCTGCATTTGCAGGAAACCCGTTTGGCTGGGGAACGGGTGGAGCAGCACCGTGCCAGCACCCCATGGAAGTGGGAACGGGGCGATTTGGGCAAAGCCAGTCTCCAGCTCTGCCTGCCAGGCGTATACAAAATAAAGAAAAAAAAAATCAACATTTATAGAAAAATACTTGTGCAGCTCCAGGAAAAACCCAGCTTTCTTCTCTCTACTACGAGGAACAGATTAAAATTTAATCCTGGTTAAACTCATTTTCTCCTTTCCCTCCCCTCGGGTGCCTCTTGAGCGTACACAGCTTCGCCCTGCCGATCCTCCCTCGGCCCCGGAGCTCTCCCTCCTCGAGAGCGGCTGAACGCCCGCAGCGGGTGTCCCCCCAGGGCAGGGAGTGCTCTCTTTGCGCCATCACCCCCAAAATCGACGCCTGGGGACGGGGAAATCGGACCCTTTAACTGTGGGAGAGGGTAAAGCAGGAGAAGGCAGGGCTGGGGGTCCTGAGCATCCCTGCCTGCCTCCGAGCCTGGTGGGTGCCTCTTGGGTTTCCCAGGGGCCCGGGTTTGGGGAGGCGTCGGCAACGCCGTGGGCTAATAGATGCTCTGGAAATGTAAGGTATCATTTCTGCTCCTGATACAGTGCTTTTTCTGGGTATCTTGCAATGCTTTTTCCGGCTGTTTGTTTATGAGGCAATTTATTACCGCATGGTTATTCTATAGCAGGAAGACTATTCCTGGGAGCCTCCGTTAACTGAGCCAATTGCTTAATTGGCTCACTGATGTCTCCACAAGTTACGCCAGGAGAAAGGGTTCTTGTGGTAACGATCGCAGCCTTCCTCCTGCCCACGCGCCACCCGTGCTGCTAATTTAATAGCGCAAACATTTATTATTCCTTTTATTTGGTAGTTAATCTGGGGGCTTTTAGAGCTGTTCCAGGATTGCTGGTGGAAGGAGGGCTGGGGCTGACCGGGAGCTCCCACCTGACCCCCACCCTGCCTTTAGGTCATTTGCCAACAAAACAGAGGGAGACCAGGGCACGTGTGTGCTTATTCCCCATCTCCCTTTGAGTTTAACGTGCTCTGAAGGGAAACGGGCTCCGAAGGAACCAGCTGTGTGTTACGGAATGGCTGGAAGGGCCAGGCTTGGATGTGCTCCGGTGGGGAGTGCCTGTCCCTGCCCCTCCGTGGGAGAAGGGTGATGAGGTGGTTGGCAGTACCCACTCCCACTGGTGGGTGGCTGTCCCGCGGCTGGGAATGCTCTCTCCACCATCCCCCAGCCGTGCCTTTTGTAGCGTGGCTGCTCTCCACCTCTCAAGCCCCTTCCCCAGCTCCTTCTGCTCTGCCCCGCTGTGTGCTGGCCATGGCAGTCCCTGGAGGGTCCCTGCTCTGACATCTCCTGCCCCACGGCATGTGCGACGTGCCCTGGGTCAGAGCGGAGCTGCGGCTCCCAGCGGCTTCGGGGCCGCCTGACCCCGGGTACTGGTGGGGCAGAGCCCTGGCACTGGGAGCAGAGAAGGCAGGGAAGGAGGACTTTGACAGCCAGTGCTGTCAGAATGAGCCTTCTGCTAATTTTGTGTCTGTCGCAAGAAAGCGATCAAGTTTCTCCGTCGTTTTCCTTCTTCCTCAGCTCCCACCGCTATTGTTCCCGGCTCCGTTATTCCCCTCTCTTACATAAACGTGTCGTGCGGGTTTCCAAGGCACAATAGCGAGAATCTCATTCACCCAAGGTCACCAGCTTTTCCTTGCGCTTCAAAGCATCTGGCAGAAGCAGTGTTTTCTCCTGAAGATGTTTTCATTGTGCTCCGTGCAGAGGCCAAGGGAAACAGCACGGCTGCGCTTGTGCCGCCCCAGCCCTTCCCTCCCGCTCCCCGTGTGCCCAGTCCCAGCCCAGTCAAATCCTGCCCCGCAAGGTGTTTTCTGAACTGGTTAGGACCCCATTGCTGGGGCTGAGAGATGACATGCACCATACACCAGCATCTGTTCAATGGGAAAGGATGGAGAGGGGAGAGAAAAAAAAAAAAAGTTGTTTTTTTTTTTTCCAAAGCCCCCTCCCCACACGGGTCCCAGTATGGACCAGTTATGGAGCAATCTCCATGGCTGCTTTCTCCCACCTGAGCTGGTGGCTCTGGGCTGTCCCTCTTTCTTCACCTGTGTCTGGTAAAGAGTTGGGAGTGGGCAAACACAAAGGCTACTGGTAGCCAGTGTCGGGGGACAGGGATTTGAGGCGGAGCCCAGGCTGATGCTCTGCCCCGGGGGTTTGTACCCCGTGAAACGCGAGGCGCGGGGGTGCCCACGACCCAGCAGAGAGCTGGGGAAGGTGAGGATGGGGATGGTGAGGATGGGGATGGTGAGGATGGGGATTGAGCAAAGGAGGGTCCTGGGGACCGCAGAGATGGGTCTGTGCGGGAGGATGGAAAACCTGCCTGTAGGGAGGGAGACCGCCCGAGCCGTCCAGGCCCCCCAGAACCATCCGGGCCCGGGTGACCAGCGGGGGGGGGGGCGTGTTTTCCGCAGAGGGCAGGGTGAATCCAGCCTGGGAGGGGTCCGGAGCTGCCCCGGGCCGGGCTCCCCGCCGCTCCGGGCGCAGCGGCCGCGGGAGGCGGTGCCGGGGAGGGGACGGAGGCCGGGCCCGGCCCCTTCTCCCCGCCTCGCCGCCACAAAACGAGAGGCGGGGGCGGCTGGGACCGCACAGCTGCGGGGCAGCGCCGGGCTCCCGGGAGCGGGGATGGGGATGTAGCGGCCCAGCATCGCGGAAAGC
>WHYT01016566.1:74905-141192 GCA_009806455.1 Tetrax tetrax
GGGGGCCATGGCCAGCGTGCAGCAAGGCGAGAAGCAGCTCTTCGAGAAGTTCTGGCGAGGTACCTTCAAAGCCGTGGCCACCCCGCGACCCGAGAGCATCATCGTGGCCAGCATCACGGCCCGCAAGCCGCTGCCCAGGTAAGGGCTGCCGGGGGAGGGGGGGCTCAGGGACACCCCCCGTTCCGCCTACGGCTGAGGGCTGCACCATCCAAAGCCTCCTCATCTCCAATCAGTGCCCCATCCTCCCCATCAAGAGGGTCTGCAAGGTCTCCCACCCCCAGTCAGGGACCGGAGGAGCTGGGGGTCCCCCCCGTGCCGGGGGCAGAGAGACACTGGCTGGCTGGGTCCCCTCCCAGGTGGGTGCAGGCTCTGGAAACTTTGGCTCGGTGGTGCAGAGCCCGGGAGCATCCCGAGGGGAGCAGGGTGGGGGTCTGGAAAGCTCAGGTTGGGCTATAGAGGGGAGGGGACAGTGGGGAGGGTCATCAGCCAGAAAGTGTGCTCAGCGCCACCCCAGCCTTGCAGACCCCCAGGGTCTGTGTCCTCCACCCCACTGCGTGGGCAAGGGTCCGTGTTTCTTCCTCACAACCACACGCTCCCTAATTGAGACCAGTTTTATTTTGTAGACTGTCTCAATATTGGTTAAAACTATTTGGGAAGGAAAGGAGGCTTTTGCTGGTTCTCCTCTCTCTTTGCGTTGTATCTCTGGCTGCTCTGGGGAACATCCCAAAGTTTCATGAAGGCGATGGGTCGATAGAGGAGCCTGCAGTGGGCTAGGTGTTGAGGGCTCAACCTGTACTGAAACAGCAGAGAGCTCAGGGTAGCAAGCCATTTCGGCTGCCTCCCGTGCCGGTGCAGTCTGTGAGCCGCAGCATCGAGGGGGACGGGGGTCCCGCTGCTCGTGCTGTGGGGCAAGGCTTCACTTCTGCCCCCACAGCCCAGCTGCCTGCGTGTGAATTTTTCCGATGTCTCCAATTGCCATCAAGCAGGATAGGAAAGCGCGAAAGGCATGGCTTAGGCTTCCAAAGGAGAACAAATCTCACTTCTGCGGGCAGCGTTTGCAGGGCTTCAGCCTTTGTCAGGGAGAGGAACCACCAAGGCTTTCTCCTCCCCTGTGTCGGGCCATGGTCGGCTGGGTGCTGAGCGAGCCATGCCACTTAAATATCTCGCGGTCAGAGATGTAATACAGCAACAAATCAGGGATTTGGGGAAATACAGCAAGCCCCAGTACCAGGAGCAATGTAGGCTCTGCACGGTGATTTGGATTGCCACGGGCATCCCGGTCGGGCCGGGGACTGTCGCTGGGAGTGTCTGCAGCTCTGGCAAAAAGTTAACGAACGCGCGTGCCTCTCCAATTCACTGGCAATGCCAGCTCCGGTGAGAGGGGAACTGTCTGTGCAGGGGTCTGGAACTCTGGGTACACACCAGCTCGGCTTGGCCAGGTTTTGTACCTCGAAACGGGCAGATCCTGCACGATGGGGTCCCCGAGCTGCAGTGTGCTCCGTGCAGCCGGCCGTGATGATCAGACACTTACAAGATGCCAGATCTCACATCCCCAGGGGCCTTGCAGTGGGTCCCCACCGGGGCGCACAGCGATGCCCCAGCACCAGGTTCATAGCCCAGCAAGAGCCAGAGCCGGGCTCCTGCTCCCCATCCGCTGGGAGAGTGGCTCCAAGGCTTGCGGCAGCTCCTCTTGCAGCCGGCTCTGTGCCCGGCTCTGCCCTGGGTTTGTTTTTTCCTGAAGATTTCACTACGCCGCTGCTCGGATTGGCCTCTCTTCCCTGACAATGCTCCCGGCTAATTTAAGAGCAAATGACTGCGGTGCCAGTGAGCAGAGCACACCAGAGAGGAGACGGGGAGACCAGTTAGCCAAATGAAAAATGGAGATGACCATCTGGATTTCTGTTTTCTCCCACACTTGACAGCTGCTCCTCTGCAAACACCGCAGATCCCTGCCCTGGATCCAGCCCCACGCTTCCCGCAGCGGTGGAGGCGATGGGGTGGTTTCTAGGCCGGTGCTCCCCGTCTCCCCATCGGTTTTGCTGGCTGAGCCCGTGCCCTCGTGGGGTGCCGAGGGGCTCAGCTGTGGCATGGGGGTCCTGCTGGGAGCCCCCACAGTGGGAATAGCCTAAATCCATCCCCTTGGCATGGCTAAGGGTTCAATCTTGCATCCTTGTGGGGCAGAAGGTGATTTATTTCCCCTCCCTGCCCTTTTCCAGCTGGCTCTTCCCTGTGCCCCATCCCTGGCCACCACCTTGCTGCTGGTCCTAGAGATAAAGCCTCTTCCATCTAAATTCCCTGGGAGGTTCAGAGTGTTAAAGCTCTGCTAAACCCACAGTTCATCCTGAAACAAAAGAATACATTAATCCCTTCCTTCTCTGTCCTGCTGGGGCTGGGGGGGCCGCTCGCTCCGGCCCCAACGCAGCTCTGTGCCCGGAGCAGGGCTCTGACAAAATAAATGGATTATTGACCAGTTTGCAGCGTGAAAGGAAAAACCGAGGTGATGGGAAAAGGGGCTTTTCCAATTAACCTTTCCCTATGCTGGGCCCGACGGGGCTTCATCACGCTTTTGCGACTGGGAATGAGAGATCTGGCGGTGCGGGGAGGCTGGTGAGGGCTGGGGCTGCCCCCATGCTTGCCTTTGCAGGGGAGTCACTCCAGCACATGCAAAATCCTGGGGTGGTTTGAGAGGCTTGTGTGCTGGGAGGGATGGGGTCAGGGACAGGGACCCCCCCACCCTGCCCCAAGCCCCTCCGCTGAGCCAGGGTGCCCTCGCTCCCTTTCCCCGGTCCGTAAGGATGCTGCCATCCCCGCGGACGGCTGCTGTGAGGGGCTTCAGCTCTTGTGAACGGAAAATCTCTTTAAACCTCCCGTGCTAAAGATGCCGCGAGTCTCAGCGCAGCCCTTGGGGACTCTGTTTCCCCCCTCTTAGCAGGGCTTTTGCCTGCACCTCTTCCCTGGCCACAGTGTGGTGGCTGGGAGCCCCTTCACACTCGATGGCCTGACTTCTCCCAGCACTGCTGCGTATTCCATACACACCCATCTGCTGGGGAACCTGTGGATACTGGGGACAGCCAGGCCGGGAGATGCTCCAGGGTCCCACTGAGACACGGAGTTGGTGGCAGTCCGAGGGCTTGCGGGATGCTTTTGGGGGTGCTTGGGTTCCCCGCTCCCATATCACCAGCCACAGCAGTGTGGCACAGGCTGCCCCGTTCCAGCACCCCCAAATTCAGCAAAAAATTTACTTCTGCATGGAAAACGAGGGCACTGTTGTGGCTGGGGCTGTGGGTGCCGGTATCAGCTCCTGGGGCAGCTGGTGATGCACCAGCCGTGCTGGGAGAAAGGAGGCTCCTGCATCCCTCCCTGCCAGATGGTCTAAGTGGGTCACACCAGGGCAGCGCAGGGGATTTGTGCGTTAACCCTTAATCCCCTGGGATGTGCTGTGTGTGGAGGGGGAGGAAGGGCTGTGGTGCTGAAGCGGGATTAAGCGCAGTTTCGCTGCATGGTTTGCCATCACGGGTGATCTCGGAGACGGGTCTGGGCACTGCTGCTGCAAACCTGCCGGGACGAGGGTGAGAGGGTGTTCCCCGGCTGCACTGGGACTGGGCAGGAGCAGCTGTGGCACTGCAGTGCCAGGGGGTCAGAGTACCCCCAGCGAGGGCAGAAGGCAGCTGCAATTCCCCTGTGATGGGACTTCTAGCCCAGCAGAGAATCCCTGATTCCCTGAATCCCCAGCCACGTTTCAGTGGCCCTGAACCCCATTCGTCCCCAGTTGGCTGGCAGCCCCTGGGCATCGGGGGGTGCTGCTGGGGAGGAAGCCCCACCAGTGGTCTCACCGTGCCCACAGCCCCCCGCTCCCGTTAATCCTCCCCCTTGTTGGTCAGGCATCTGCTCCGCGGGAAGAGGCGACGGCAGGGCCGGCCGCGCCAGCCGCCTGGCTGCCATCTGCTCCCCTCCGCTCCCAACGAGCCCAAGCGCTAATGAGCCCATGGCCCTGGCCCAAGGAAGGGGAGAGGGGCTTGAAAAGAAAAGCAGAGAGGGAGAAGAAAAGCCCCTTCCTCGGAGGGGCTGTCAATAGGGAGGCTTTTGTCTACCCCTGCTCTCCGGCTCCAGCTGGACGGCGGCAGCAAGGAGAGGTAATTAGGCAGCTCGAGGAGCTGCCGGGAGGCTGGGGGCTGCCGAGGCAAAGTGAGGAAGGGGCAGAGTTGGGGATGCCCACAGGACCCCCTCCCTGCTGCTTGCAGAGCCTTCATCCTCCTCCTCCTCCTTTCCCCATCCCCATCCATCTGCCTCTCTGCTGGACTGGTGCTGGGGACCGTGTCCCCACTGGTGCGTTGGGGGGACGGACCCGCACCAGGCTGGGTGGGATGCAGTGGGCACCGGGTGGTTCAGCCGGGCTCAGCACCCATGGGTGCCTTAGCCAGGCGACCTGTGTGTTAGCATAGGATGGTGTACCAGCACCCAAGAATTTGGAGAAAGGGACCTTTGGAAGCCTTCAGAGGAGCCCCAAACCCATGCGTGGGGTCTTTTTAGAGACTTTGGGTACCCCCAAATGTGCTGCCTTTCCCTGCTGCAGTCACATGGGGTTTTGTCACCTTCACCTAAAAGCAGATGTAGGACTGAGGGTTGTTCCCCAGTCCCTGTGGCTGCAGGGACTGGAAACCAGAAGGGTGGTGGGAAACACTGTGGTTTGGAGGACCAGTGATGTCTGACCTGTGAAAGTTCATTTGAGAGCTCTGCTTGGGGCCCAGACCTGGTCCCACGGCTCCAATTCCCACGCTCACCAGTGAGAACACGGGCACAACCTGGCCCTCGTTCAGAGCGAAGGCCCACAGCGTCTCGTGGGGAAAGGCAGGTGCGGCTTTCCCCGAATTTGGGGCTTGCTGTTGCCCCCATCTCTGGGGAGGAGGAGGCTCATTGTACCCAAGCCTTGCCAGGGCAAGCCCTGTGTCTGATCTTCTCCTCGTCCTCCTCATCAGATGAGGGATGAAATCAGGTGGAAGGAAGCACAAGGGAGGGTAAGTTGGCTGGCTGGCCAGAGGATCATTTTGTAGAAATATTTGATTTCACCCTTGAACAGAGCTGCCTGCAGATGCTCCCCAGGCTGCCAGGAGCCCCCGTGTCTGCAGACGCTCAGCATCGTCCCAGCACTCGAGCGAGGCTGTTTCCTGGAGGGATTGAAATGTGGAGCAACAGACCAGGGCAAAATGTGGCAGTTTAGGGTCTTGCAGGGCCAGGGTAGAGCTGGCAGATACCCCCAGCTCTGGCCATCCCCTGTCCCCGCTCATCGCCCATCCCCAGAGAAGGAGGAGAGCTTTGAAGCCCCGTGTCCCTGTGCACGCGTTCGGATCCCTCCCTTAATGTTTAACTAATAAATATTTAGGGCTGCAAGGCCCTAAATAATAAATAGCAGCCATGACTCTGATGCTAGGGATTGCTAAGGAGCTTCTTCCCACCGGCACATGCTACGGTTGCTGCTGTCCCCTTGCTGTCACTGTCCTGTCTCCACCATCCAGGGCAGCCGGTCCCGCTGTGGCTTGTCCCCAGAAAGGGGCCCTCCAGACCCCACTCTTGCTGCCCGTGAGGGTCCCCGTTCTCCTCTAGGATCCCTGGGCACAGAGGACTTTTCATTCTGCAGGGCTGTGGCTAAAACTGAGCCCTTCTCTCCTCAGCCCCGTCCCTATCCCTTCCCACATCTCTGTGTCTGGCGGCTGGACCTTTCTATCCGGACATTTTTCTATAAGATGAACTTATCAAATGCAAACCCCACATCACTGAAATGAAATCATTTCATGCATGACCAGCCTTTCCTTTTCTATTCTTTTTTTTTTTCCCCCTCCTTTTCTCCCTGCAGCCACTGAAACATCTTCACCGTTGCAAAGCCCAACTCAGACCAGGAAAACCCACCCTGTTTCAGCTGCGGGTGGGTTTCCCGCAGCCCCTGATCTGGCACAAGCTCCCTGGGAGCTCTTTGTTTTCAGGAGAGTGTGGGTCTGCTGTGACCCACAGTCCTGCCCTGCCCCATGGGAGACCCACAGGCAGCTCCCAGCCCCGCTGGTTCCTCTTCTGGTTCCGATCCCCGGCCGTGCCGGGTTGCGTGTCACCGACCGGCAAACAGGGCTGGGTTTGATGCCCAGATCTGGCATTCCCAGCAAAGAGCAGGAAGAAATGCCAGACCCCAGGAGCCAGTTTGCTTTCGCTTGCTGATTTTATAGGTGCGTGCAAAGATGCAGAGGTTGTGATGCCTGAAATCTGGCCGGAGCGGCACAGCACCGGTAACAGGGCTTTGCCGTGGGGCAGATTTGGCCCGTGCTCGGGGGATGCACAGGCTGGACCACCACCTCCTGCATCTCGGTGCCACCATCGCCTGGCAAAGGCCACGCGACTCTCTGCTGGATGCCACAAAACTGGCTTCTCCATCATGCACTCGAGCCGAAAGCGCTGACAAACACAGGGAGTTTAAAAATAGCAGGTTTTTTCACACGCGGCGGGAGCGCTTTCCCTGCCAGTGCAGCGGGGACTGCAGGAAGGGCTTAAAAAAAGACGTAAAAGTGGGGGAAAAAAATTATATTAAACTCTGTTGGTGTTTCAGGCTGGCAGAGCTGGGTCTCCCAGCCCGTGCCCGAGGCAGGAGGCAGCAGGGTTGGGGCTGACTGCTTCACTGATGACCAGTTTAGCACTTTGTGTTTAATTTATGTCTTGTCATTAATGAAAGAAGAAACAGATGCTGCTGCCCAGCCCAGCCAAGGGCTTTGCAGGGGGAGGCAGAGGTGAGAGCGGGGGCACCGGGGAGGGCATCTCCTTATTTGCCCCTGAGTGGGTGCCTGGGTGGGCAGGGGGGTGGAGGGTGGTGTGGGCAGGGTCCTGCTGCCTGCGAGGATGCTCTGCTCTCTCCTTCTGGCTCCCGCTTCCTGATGTGCAGGTGCTGGTAAAGACCTTCATGCTGGTCAGTCCTGGGGGGCTGAGGTCAGATGCCCACCTTGCGCCGGAGGCTGAAAATGCTCTGAGACCCAAGGCCATGATGAGAAAGTGGGGTTTTTCTGCCACTAACACCAAATTCCAGCAGCACATCATCCCAGTGGAACTTGACGGCATTTTGGCAACGGGCTGGTTGTATTGAATTTCCGTGCCCGTGCGTGTTTTGGGGTGCAACTCGGGGAGAGCAGGGTAGGAGGCTGTGATTTTAGCTATGTTCCTGTTGGGATGAAGAATTAGCTACTGCCCAGCAAGAGAAATATTTCTGCATTAAGAGAGATTTCACAGTTAAAGACCACCTGCTGAATTCATCTGTGGGTCAGCTGGCGCTGCTGCATAACCAACCGCCCGCCAAAGCAGCGCACATATAACACCAAGGTATAACAGCATGTCAATATATCACAACTTATTCTCCGCTGCTCTGTCACCTGCAGCCAGCGGAGCGGGCATGGCCGCGGCCGTGGCATCCCGAGGGCGGGAGGCAGCTGGGGCTTTGGGCTGATTTCCCCCTCAGGCTGGTGGTTTCAACTCTGGGAACCTATTGCCTGTAAAGCATTTGTGCTCCTCAAATCCTCCCTGCTTCCATCAAAGCACAGCCAGATTCGTTACAACGGGGAGGAAGAAGTGGGTTCAGCACTGCTTCTTCCAAGGGATGGGGTTTTATTTGCCAAAAAACTCCAAGAGCGGGAACGTATAGGAAAAAAAACCAACCCCAAAGCGATGCAGCAGCCCAGCGCCCACGTTTTGCCTGCCCTTCCTTGCCGCGTGCGACAGGCTCCGTGGTGATCTGCCTGCCGCAGCTGCCCGCCCCGGCCCTGCCTTTGTCTGCCCATCAGCCGTGCGTCGGCCAAGTTAATGAAGGACGATGGTGCAGGGCCACCGGAGAGGAGAGGCAGGTGGATAACGCGTGCCGGGGAGAGGGAGGTGCAGTGGGGTCTGGGTGGGCACCACCGATGCAGGAGGAACAAAGGGAGTTACTGGTTAATCACCGAGATGGGGACGTTTCGTGGCCTGACCTGCCAGATGTGCTCCATGCCTCCTAATCAAGGATGGACATGATCTCCTGGTGACCTCCTCTGGCCTTGTGTCCCCAGACCCTGGCTGCCCTGGGGGTCCCTGTGAAGGGCAGAGCTCTGCAGGACATGGGATGTGTTGGCTGCATCTCCCCCAGCATCCCGGGGCATCCCTGGAGGCACGGGCTCAGTTGCCCATTGTGCCTGGAGAAGTCACTGGACCGGACCTTGTGCTCTCCCAAACATGTCCCATGTGTGGCTCAGGATGCCCAGTGCAGGCAAAGGATGTCCTTCGGATGTTTTAGAGGGTTTTTTGATCTTTTGGAGAGTGCAGGCTGGCAGACGCAGCCATTTTGTGCTCTAGAAGGGCGGCTCCCCAGAAGTGTTTTTTCCACCCTATCCCCATCCTTCCAAGTGGACTTGGATGCTGAAGGACAGGCACTCAGCACGGGAGCTGCCGCCGTGGGGACGGGTGGGTTAATTTTGCGGTGGAGGCTTGTGGGCCAAAGAGCTGGCTGGCTGCGAATGCCACCAAAGGCACGTTCATCCCTGATTAATGGAAACTGAAAGGCAGGATCCCGAGGACCGGCGGCTCCCCTGCCCCCTCCACCCCGCGGGCTGCCATTGCCAACCCTTGCCCTGCGCTGCTGTCGGGTTTGTCCTGCGCGGAGCAGAGGACAGCAGCTCTCACCTTGCTTTTCTGTGGCGGTGAAGTGGGCAGAGAAGCCCGTGGCCACAGCCTGTGCCCCCCCCTGCAGATCCAGCCCTGGGATGCAGCCACTGCCCTGCTCTCCCCGCTTGCCCTCCCCACCACGTCGGTATTGATTTGACCTGAACTCCCTTTAATGTGCTGTGATTTCTTTCAATTAGGCTTTGAGTGAGGCCTCTGCGGCGTTCGATAGAGCCAGCCCCAGCATGGTGCCTGGACCAGGATGGTCCAGAGGGAGAGGCTTGGGGATGGTCCTGCATCCCCAACAGGAGCATCCCTTCGCATCTTATTTTCTCTATGTCCCACGAGAATAATTCCACTGCTTAAAGGCTGCTCCTTGTCACCTCTGCATTTCCCAGCTCTTTCCACCCCTTGGACTGGTGGCTTTGCCACCCCAGCCCATAGGACAGATCTGCCACATCGTTAGCGATTCACCTTCCTAATTTAGCTGAGCACCAGACCTGGTCCCCCCTGCTCTGTGCAGGAGCAGCCCCACCGCCAACCGGAGCCGAACCGAACCTGATCACCCCTCATCCTCCCATCCCCACCTTGCTTTCCCCGCTCTCCTTGGTGGCTGTCACCTCCTCTGGGACGTACTTAGCCGGGTCGGGGCTTGGTGTCACATTGTTTCCGGCAAACTAATGGGCAGAGTGCTTGTTTTCAGCGATTGTACAGAACAGAAATCCCTGCACTTCATCTCCAGCTGCAATTACCGACGCCAAGTCGATGCGGTTGATGGTAATAGGATGGTAACACTGTCTGAATTTGTATTTAGTGCTGATTCCAAGGGTCTATAATTTTCATCAGCGCCACATGACTTTTTATAGAACAGAAAAATGTGAGAGCAGTTAATGAGCTGTAATTCTGGAGAGCTTCTGCCTTGATTGGGACTAATTATTTTCTTTATAAAAATAATTAACAATCCACACAACCTACAGAGGGAAAGGCATGTGGCATTAATTAAACCGTGTGGTATTTTCAACGCACCTTTCTCTCCCCTTTCCCCACACATCTCGAACAGGCACTCGCGTTGCGCTGCCGAAAGCCAGGCTGGGCACAAGCTGGCATCGGGGCGAGGGCTCGGGGAGGGCGAAAAGGACAGGTCCTGAACGAGAGGGCTGCATCCAGATCCCACCTCCACATCCTCCTCGCCCTGTGTGTACCGGAAAAATCCTCGTTTGGGTAGGAAAGGCTGTTTTGGGTAGAATAAGGCGATGGTTTTCAGGCGCGGGCTGCCCGTGATGGGTGCGGAGGGGATGCTGGGGATGTCTCTGCCATTTCGGCTGAAGAGCAGCCAGTGGGACCCCAGGGGGGGTTGCGGGGGTCTGCACCGGGTGCTGCCACTTGCCAAGGGGCATCAGGATATCCCAGAATTGAGGTGGTCACTTTGCACAGGCCAAGCCCTTGTTCTCCTGTGCTCTGAGATCCTGGGACGAGTCCCAGGTGAATGTGTCCCAGCACCGATAGCGCGTGGGGCTGTGCACGCTTAGACACACACTTACATAATACATAATTGTTAACAAGACTAATTCCTCTATTCTCCTGGAGGTATTCTGAGAACTAATGAATATATTTGCATAATCTTGATTTTGTTTATGAATAATTCTGGATTATCCAAATGTGAGTAACATCAGGGCTTTGCCACTCTAGATTGCCTTTCAGGTGAGAATGGCAAAGCTTTTTACAAATATTAGTTCAGCCTCACAAATCCCAGCAAGCAATAAAGTTATTATTACACCCAATTAAAGGTGGATGTGCTGAAAAGTGAAACAATTCTCTGCAGCCCCTCCTGGCAGGCTCTGCCACAGGGCTCGGAGCCCGGGGACCTGCCTGCCTCCTCCAAATCTTCCCTCTAGGGAGCTGCAAGCCAATAAATGTCCTTCCCTTCCTTTTGGGGGATGATTTAAAACAGTGTTCAGGGTTGCAGGGTAGCGTGGAGGGTTGGGAACAAGATCTTGGAGTGGAGAGGGAGGTTTCTTCCTGGCTCTGACCCGCAAACAGCCCTGGGTGCTGCAGCACCCAGCACGCCAGTGCCCGCCACGTGGCAGGGGTGGCATGGCCATACCAACCTCTCCCATTTTGGAGCACAGTGGGAAGAGGAAAGGACCTGTCTTTCCTCCCAGAAACTCAACTTAAAACCCTCTCACCAGTCCTTCCTGGGCAGCTGGCAAGACCACCGAGGTGTTTCCCACGGGACCAGGGAGTGTTACAGGGAAGGAGGATTGGAGTCAGACCAAACCCTCCCACCCATGAAGCTGCAATTTGAGAATTTCCCAGCTCAGGAGACATGATACAGGGAGGCAAAGGGGCTCTTCTGGCCATCAAAAGCCCCCAGCAGTGTGTAGAGGGGGGTTAAAGCCCACTTGCCACCTCCTTTCCTGGGCTGGGAATGTCTTAGGCTCGTCTCTCGGGCAGGAGAAATCTGTTGCTTAATTCCTTCCCTTCAGAGCTAACTGGTGCCCACGCATCCCCGTGCGGGGACATCTGCTCCTCGCAGCATCACTGAGCTGTCCCAGCCCCGCGTGGCCCTGGGCATCATGGCAGGATGGATGTTTGGGAGATGGGTCCCAAATGAGGGGATATCCAGGGACCTTCATCCCACTAGACCCTGGTGATGCCCCCGGACACCGTGCTTGGGGACACCCATTCAGATGTACCCACGGGTCTGTCCTGGGGGGCCTCGAGCATTTTTTTTAATGTCGGAGTGGTTTCAAGCTGAGCCCTTGGGATTGCTGTTCATTAGCTGCAGGCAGGCATGCGTGCCCGTGTCCCAGCACATGGGGTGGCTTATTAACGGGGTGCAGAGACCCGAGTGTCCCTGTCCCCAGCCTGGATGGATGGTGCAGTCATCTTCTCCCTGCTTTCCCCATCAACCAGAGTCGTTCCCGGGGCAGCTCCGCAGGCAGGAGCCGGCTGCGTGAACAGGTTGGCTTTCAGGAGTTATTTGCGTGTTGGGATTGCCAATGTGTTTTCTTCCTCTTCTTCCAGCGGCAGTTCGAAAAAAGCAAATGAAGGGAGAGGGGGAGAAAAGCTTTATCTGAGCAGCAAAGGGAGCACTGGTGCTCCAAGTGGATCTTCTCCATCCCTTTTCTCCTTGCTGCCTCCAACATGCCTTATTACTAATTCATTTTTAAAGTGATCTCTCCGTGCTCCCAGGAGTTCCTGGTAACCGTGTGCTTACAATCCCCTATTTGATTAAAAATTAACAAGCTATGTTATTGGCAAAGACACTATTTCGCTGCCGTTCGCCATGTGGGGTTTTGGACAAAGGAGGGAATCGGTGCCTCGCAGAGAGCGCCTGTGATGACCGACGGCCGTGGACGCGGCATCCTGTGGCCCGGCCCTGCCATCGCTCGCAGCGTGCGGGGTTGCTTCCTGATGAAAGAGCGAGCCCAGGCCTGCCGGGAGCATAGCGCTTTCCAAGGATCCTGGATTAACTGGCGTGAGGGGCAGGAATTTTCTGTGCGAGCACGGCCCCATCCGCAGCAGCCAGCACCAAAGCAGGCACTGCTGCAGGGGCTTGGTGCTCCTCAGCTTCCAGCTCCCAGTGCTGTGTTGGGAAGTGCCCGGCCAGAGCTGCTGGGCTCCCTCCCAGCCCGCGGTCCTGCCCTTCACCCATCACCAGTTCTGAGGGTCACTCAGGAGCCTGGAGTCCCCCAAAAAGTGGCTGAGGGGTGTGCAGGATTGCTGTGCCGCGGTGCGACTCAGGATAACAGTACTTTCAGCTTTGTTTGCAGGCACCAGGGAGAAGCTGAGCCTCCTCCTTTCCTATTCCCTGATTGCAAAGAAAACTGGCTCCTCTACAGGCATGGGAACCTGCAGAGTGTTTGTCTAAGGAGGAGGATTTGAGGATAGGAAAGGCACAGGATTGTCCCCAAGAGCCAGCCTGGCCCAGCAGCGTGCAGGTGCTGCCAGGCACAAAGCACCGCAGGGACCTCTGAGCCGGCAGCGTGGGAGGCACAAGATGCCGTAGAAACAGCTCGAGATGGGGCAGCAGTCCAGGTTTCCTTTAGAAACGATACAACTGTGTGCCATACTCCTCGGGTTTATCTCTGCTGTCGCTGGCGAGCGGTCAGCACAGCCATCCGGGATTGCTGGCAGCGAGGGAAGGTGACGCCGAGCCCTGCAAGGCAGCCGGATGCTCGGGTGGGATGAGGGATGGCAAGTGTCCGTAGGGAGAGGGAGACCCAGCCACGGGGAGCAGGGAGAGGCCGAGCTTGCCCTCATACCTGACCCTACCTAAGACAGTGGGCGAGAGCATCGTTTTCCCCCGTGGAATTTTACGCTCCGCCAGAGCCGTCCGTCCTGTGCTGCGCAGCGGGAGCCACCGCCAGCTGGTACCCGGGACGGAGCCCTCCCCGTGGGCTGCGACCGCACAGCATCCCCCAAAGCATCTGGCACTGACTCTGCGCCGCTACCGGGGCCTCTTCCAGCAGGGAAGCCCCTCTGTTCCAACTCAGCCATGCATAGCAAATCAACTGCTGGAAAATAAAGAGCCAAGATGCTTTTTTTGGCCTGGGATGTGGTAAGAGCAGTTGTTAAATGTTTCCTGAGTTCAAGAAGCAAAAGGTGCCGCTGCCGCATTTGGGCTTGCAGCAGGACGCAGGGTTCCCGGGAGAAGGAGGGGGAGGTGAGTCACGGCTGGCAAAAATTGGATGAAAAAATGTATATTACAGAATTGTATTTCTCTTCTGTGTTTAAACTGCCTCAAGAAAACCACGCGCTTTTCTGCAGCTGGTGCCTCTGCTGATGCACAGGAAAAATAGCGGGGAGAAGATTAAAATTGAACTGGCTTGGAGTCTGTGTAATCAGGGAAAATATCGCGGTGATTTGCTATTATAATTTTCAATAATAAACTGCAGGGCTCCTGCCGCACTAATAATAGCGGTTTGAATGAGGCGGGGAAAGAACCTGCCGTGGGGTGTTCGTGTGTGTGTGTTTGTGGGAAGCACTTACAATTTTCCCCATCTGATTTTGAAGAGGTATTTTTACTGCGTATGTCAAAGAGCTTTACGTAAACACATCTGCTGGAGCTTTGGCTTGGAAATGTCTTTACAACCTTTTTTTCTGCCCCCTCCCTCTCCCGGGACAAAGGAACCATTCGACTATTTTCTTTTTCAATCAGATGGGCAAAGCCAGGGAGCAAGAGAGAAAATAAAAGGGTCGTTTTGCCAGCACCAAAAGGCTTCTTGGCCCAAAGTGATGGATTTTAGAAACCTGGTGAGCAGCTCAGCCCACCCCTACCAGGGCCAAGAGCCCAGGGTGGAGGCAGATCAGAGGCGGCTGTGGCAGCGAGCTGTGGGAGAGCGGGTACCCCAATCCACCGCCTGCCCTGTCCCACACCATCACAACCTCCAGGTGAGGAAAGGAGAGGAGAGATGAGATACTCAGTCATGTGTCCATGCATTTTTTGCACGTTCCTTGGTGAGAGCATCCCTGGTGCGAGCAGCTGCGGGCGCAGTAGTTCCTCCCCCTCTCCTCGGGACGGTGTGCCTGCCACAGAGACCTGTGTCCTCTCATGGGCTGATGTTCCCAGTCCCCTGGCGAGGCATCCATCACCAGTTTAATGCCATTGAAACATTCACAACTAACAGGCTCATCAGAGATGCTTTAACCTTTTTTTCTTTCGGGACTTGGCCGGAGCTGCTCCTGCCTTTTCACTGGGGGCTGTAGAGATGATGGGAACACGGAGTCAGCCAGGGCTGAAAAGGGCAAGGTAGTAAAGTTTCCGTATTGGCTTTCCAAATACTCAGTCCTGAGCTTGGAAATGCTGTCGGTGTGGTCTGCCAAGAGCAGTCAGTGCTCGGGGTCTCCCACACGCTCACACATGCGGCCAGTTGCCCTGCAGCACCACGCTTCCACTCCGGCTCTGCATCCAGCACCTACCCCAGCTGCGTGCGCAAAGTGAAATGAATGATGAAAATAAAAGGCTTGCTTAGCAGGATCCAGCCCCGGTGTGCTCACGCTGCTGCTTGCAAAGCCGCTGGGAAGGGCAGAGGGGCTGCAGCCGGGCCACGGAGGGCAGGGTCGGCTGGAGCCCATCCTGCAGACGCGAGGGACGATGCTGCTGCGGGCGGAGAGATGGCCTGGTGATGAGATCCAGCACTGAAAGGTCACTAGGAAGACAATTTTCCTGCTTCGCTCTCCGGTTGAGATGAGGAGCTGAGTTACCGCGGGGGAACAGGATGATTGATGAAAGCTTTGTGGCAGGACACCGCTGCGGGGCCGGGGCAGAGGAGCTCTGCTGGGACGTGGGAGCCTGTGGGCAGGGGAGGGCAGCTGCCCAGCCCCGGCAGCGCTGAGATGCCAGCATGTAAGGATTTCAAGTGCACTCCAAACCTGCACAGACTGCATGTCACCGCGGGGCCGAGGGGGACGGGTGTCGATGGGCTCAGCTCCCGGGGAAGCGTGTGTCACTGAGTGCCACGTTTCGTGGCCTGAGGAGATGGCATCTGGCCACGGCACCGAGCACAGTGGCCCGGGATGGAGGAATGGGGATGGTTTGTGAGTTAGCTCTGCTCCCTGAGGCAGGGAACAACCTGTGCCTTTGCTCTGGCCCCTGTGAAGGGTGCCAGGATCCGTACATAGCCAGGAAGGGCAGTGCAATCCTAAATATGTCCCCATGGCTGGGCTGGTTCAAGGCTCTGGAAGCCACAGCATGTCCCTAATCACTTCCTTGAGGGCTCTTTGCTGAGCCCAGCACATCTCCCAGGTCTTGCAAACACCCTGCAGACCTTCCCTGGTTGATATCCAGTTCCAAACGGAGCCGTTGCAGAGTGCAGTGGCTGCAGCATGGTTAACTGGCCTCCGTGGTGCCACCGCAAACTGGGGGTGACAAGCCCAGTCCCCCAGGGAAGGGAGGCAGGATGGGGTGGCATCAGGTGACGGGGTGGCATCAGGTGATGGAGTGGCATCAGGCGATGGGGCTCTGCAGGGCACTGCCGGCAGCAGGGAGCCCGGTGGGATTCAGAAACGCGAGGTGCCTTTGGGAAAGGCTGGTTCAGGCAGTTTGCAAAAATAAACAGGGACTCCCCTACCTCGCAGCCGGGCTGCTGTCGCATGCCCCATTCTCCTCCAAATGGCCGCAGTGTTTTATAGTGGTTTACATCCCTTGAAATTAGGAATCGTTGGGTTCTTCCCCACCAGTGACCTTTTCTGCATCATTTTTGTTAGAGTAGCCATACATCATTTCCCTCTGCTATCCACACATTCTGTTAGGGAAGGTAAACACGGGAGAGCCCAAATCTGACACCAAAATGTGGAGATGGGCTGGCTGGGTTGTGAAAAGTGGTAAAAGGCTTGGGCTGGTGGGAGAGCCAAGAGCCCTGGGTGCCTGCTACTTCCCTTCTAGCCACTGAATAGCTGGAAAAAACTGCTATGAGCCCCCAAAAACCCTCCTGGACTGAAGATTGCTGCGAAGGGACCACGGCAGGAGGTTGCACAGGGCATGTTTTGCTCAGAGCTGGCTGCAGGCAGCCTGGCAGGTGCCCTGCTGCATGGGGTCTCGCTGTCAGCAGCAGGGATGCTGCTTTTGAACAGGTTTGATGGATAGGCTGGATTTCTGCATGGGAGGAAGAAAGAAAAAAAAACAACGAGTGCAAGCAATTGAATTGTCTAATGGAAACGGAGAAACTCGGAGGGCAGGCAGGACGCGTGTACAGCTGGCTCATTCCAGCCCAGCTGCCGGTGGCCAGGAGCGCGTCCTTAGGGACAAGCATGCAACCCATACATTGGGCTGCGGTCCTCGCTCCAATGGTGGAGCAGCATTGCCCCCCAACAGAGCAAACCCTGGGCATCCTTCCTGCTTCCTCTTCTTCCTGCCTGCCCTGGCACATGTCTCTGCGGGCAGCACGTCCCCTGCATCGCACCGAGCTGCCTTCCCGGGGCCGGCTCCAGCAAAGCACCCGCAGAGGCTTTCTCCTTTCTGCTGCAGGCAGGGGACCAGCGAGGCAAGGTGTGATAATTCTCTCCTTTGAGGCCACGGTAATCGTTCACACCAAACTGCAAGCACTTTTATATCAGTCATGAAAAACATGAAAGATGACAAAAAAAAATTATGTCTTTATATATGTATTCAATCAGTGTCTGCGGAGCCCAGCACAAGGGGATTACCAGCCAGTTTAGAGCCCTAGTGACTCTCGGCATCCATCAGAGGAGAACATTTGGTTGAACTGAAGCCAGCCTTTGATGGGATTGGAGAATAATTATTTCCATCAATAATTACCTCCAAGCCCAGAAGAAATCGTTCCTAGCGTGTTGCAGGACAGGAGTCCTTGGCTGCCTTGAGGCCAATGGGTTTTAACCCCAGGATCTGAAAATCCCATTAGTGGGAGCTGGGGCCAGGGTGAGAGGGACATCACCCACCGTGCCCAAGTCCCTCCTCAAGGCAGCCGTGCCCCAGCGCACTGCCAGCCCCGGGAGGAACCCTTCCGCCTCTGCTGCTGGAGCTGATCCAGCCCAGACTTTGCACAGGTCATTAATTTGGGGACATTTTTAATGGATCCTAATGATTGAGCCTCAGAAGACTGATCTTAAAAGGGGTTCCAGAAAGGCCACAAGCTAATTAGCTCGCACAAAGAAAGCAATTAACCATGTAACTTCTCGGATGGTTAAAAATAACATAGATGTTGGGAAGTGACTGGGGGATTTATTACAAGCAGAGTAATAGATTTTAAAGCCAGAGGAACCATCACCTCCTGCATGTCCTGGGCCAGAAATATTTCACCCAGCTTCCCCTCACTGATCCCTGTCACTTTTATTTGGCTGATGCACATCCTTAAATGTTCAGGCATTCCAAAATGGTCTCCCAGAAGGAGCCAGCTATTAGAGACAGTGGGAGTTCGTGGAGAGAGAAAACACAGGTGGAGAGAGGTGACCCTTCTTCTGCAGGTGCTCCTGTGCCAGCTCCAGCCCTGAAAAGTGCTGCTCGTGGCAGGAGCAGGCAGCAGGACCATGCTGCTTTCCAATGGGAGGAGGCGGGTGGGGTGGCAGACAGGGCAGTGGGACCTTGCAGGGCTGACCTGGGGGTGGCTAAACCCCAGAGCAGCACCCACAGCCCGTTCCTGAGACTGGCTTCAAAATGATAATGGGAAGAGATGAGGACACTTTCTCTGCCAGCTGAGCCCAGCCCACCAGCAGTACCCACCACAGCCAGGTCAGGCTTGGACACGCCGATGCTTGCTTTATTTATTCAAATAATAGTCTGGATGACACCAAAAACATAGCGTTCTTGGCAGCCCTGACCGGTATGGTTTATGACTTTCCATTAATCTTTCTTTTCTTTGAAATAAACATCTGCAGGGCCTGAAAAGCTATTTACTTTCCTCACGAGTGTCCGAACTCAGGCTCGTTTGGGTTTGTTTTCTCCATTTGAGCTTGCCCTGCCTAAGCCCCAGTGTTTCTTGGAGACCTCTCACCCCAGGTTTTCCCTGCCCTGGCTCTGCTCCTAGAAAACTTTCATGGTCTCCCTAAGGCTCTTGCAGGCACCTGCCCAGCCCAGGTGGTTCCCCTTAGCTCTGCTGGGCTCTCCCAGGTTCTCCAGTTTGGGCTTTCAGCAGGACCAGGTGTGTTTACTGGCCCAGCACCTTATTTGTAGGCGCAGGGAGGAGGGATGTCCTTTGGCTGCCAAAGCTTTGCTTCTGTGTGAGTGCTGGTGAGGGTGATGGTGTGCTGAGGCAATGCAATAGCAGGTTTGGGGAATGGCATCTGACATGTGAAAGTTTTGGGGTTTTTTCCTACTGGAGTGCAAGATGGGTGCTGTCTCTGCAGAACTGGTGAGCTAAAACCCACAACTCAGAGGAAGATGTCCAGGGCTGCTGGTCTGATTTGCTAGCATTGCCCCTGCCTGGAAGCTGAGCGCAGCATTCCCATGCTGGGGAGCAGCTTGGCTTGGAAATGAGGGCTTTCCAGAGCCTTGTAGGAGCATTCCCTACCGCAGGGCTGAGTGCTGTGGACTCCGGAGGCCCAAGAGCAACCTGCAGCTCTCCTTCACAGCAGCACAGGTCCTGCCTGTGGAAAGGGAAGGGAGATTCCCCAGTAGATGGGGAATTGTTGAGCAAATGAGTCCAGGTGAATGGGCAGTTCTTCATTGTTCTCTTCCTCTCCTCTTGCTCCTGCAGCAGGACGCTCAGCTGCCTGCCGTACCCTGCAGAGGACAGACGTCCCGAAAAGCTGACTGGCCACGCAGTCAAGGAGGCCTCCAGCACCAACGGCTGTGCCAAAGGGAAGGAGAGACGAGGCCATGCTCGCCGCAGGTCACGCAGGTAGGAGCCAGGGCTGTAAACGAGGTCAGCTCGAAGCAGGGGGATGGCACAGGAGGCATCTGCGACCGAGCCCCTCCGGGGGTCTGTGAGAGCTGGGGATAGGTTAAACGACCGTGTGAGTGTACAGCAATTTTATGCAATCGCATTCAATCCCTCTGCAGTTCATTTCCACTACGCGTCTTGCTCTTACAGCCCCCTTGCCATAGCCTTGGCTGGAAGACAGGCGACCTGCAGCATCCGTGCGCTGCCAGGTCCACGGGGCACCGCTGGCTGGGCGTCGCTCTCGCAATTCCCCTCTCCTCACACCTGGATCAGACCAGCAGCCTTGGCTTCCTTAGGACATGGCTTCATTATCAGTCGATCCTTAGCCTCTGACAACTTGAGAGGGCAAAAATAAATGGAATGTTGTAAATAAAGCAGCTGGGGTCTCTGAGCCCTGCCTGCTAAACTGCCTCTGGGATTAAAGCCTCTCTGTTTGGTTAAAGAGGCTGGAAAGAAAGAGCAAGAAAGCACATTTCATATCTTCAGATTTCAGGCGAACCAGAACAATAATCTAAAGCGTATTTTTAATTAGACTTTGATTACAATCATGGAGAAACAATTAAAATCAGATCAGCACAGGGAGAAAGCTTCCACATCAAAGACAAAAGGCTTTATCTTGGGAGAGGGAGAAGGGCTCTACAGAAACTGTCTGGGGCTGCACGGCATGGTTGGGGGTTTCTCCTCGCTCTCCCCTGCCCGTGGCAGTGCCTGGAGCAGGGGGGCGCTGAGATGCACATAGATCTGTTGGCTGGGGGTGGCCCCAAATCTCTGCTAGGGGAAAGCACATGGGAAATGAGGTCAAGCATCCTTGTAGAATCACAGAATGGTTTGGGTTGGAAGGCACCTTCAAAGCCCACCCAGTCCAATCCCCCTGCAAGGAGCAGGGACATCTCCAACCAGATCAGGTTGCTCAGAGCCCCATCCAACCTGGCCTGGAATGTTTCCAGGGATGGGGCATCCACCACCTCTCTGGGCACCCTGTGCCAGTGTTTCACGACCCTCAGCGTAAAAAATGTCTTCCTAGTATCTAATCTAAATCTCCCTCCCTCTATTTCAAACCCATGACCCCTCATGCTATCACACCAGGCCCTGCTGAAGAGTCTCTCCCCACCTTTCCTGCAGCCCCCTTTGGGCACTGGGAGCCGCTCTCAGCTCTCCCCGGAGCCTCCTCTTCTCCAGGCTGAACAGCCCCAGCTCTCCCAGCCTGGCCTCACAGCAGAGCGGCTCCAGCCCTCTGATGATCTTTCTGCAGTGAAGATCCCACAGCATTTCCAAACGCAGGGCTCCCTTCGCATGTTCCCCGCTAGCAGCTCCTCCCACTGGCGAGGCGAGAAGTGGGGAAACTGAGGCACAAACCCAGCACCCTCATCTCCAACAGTGGTTTTGCAGAGGCCATCAGAAGCTGGCTGTGCACCCCATAAACCTTGCCTGGGGATCCACAGACAGATCTGGGGATCAATCAGGGGATCAACAGGCTGATTTGGGGATTAACCTGAGGATCCACAGGCCACCACTGTCTTTATGAGCATTTGCTCATAAACCACAAAGTTTCTGTCATATTTTCAGCCCAGCATTCTGAATTAACTTAACCATGGTACTTGCTTTTCACTGAAACATAACACAATTCAGCATTGTATGTTTAAAAAAGAAATTAATTTACGGGAGGTTTTTTTTCCCAGGGTTTAACAACTGTGTAAGAGATGCATATCTCACTAAATTACCACAGCATCTCAATAAATATATATATTTCTAATCAATTGCTGTTTAACATATGTCAAGTCTTTATTAGTTAGATGCATCTGGTTGCAATAATTATTGTATGCAAATTAAATGCCAATTAATTATTTAAAGCATATTTACAAAGAGCAACAAAACCTATAAATCTGTTACGGAGTTGTTAACCTCAGCAAACACGTTTTAAATAATCGGCCGGTGTCACCACGGCATACCATAGCTGTCTCATTATATCTTCATTAAATCCACAGAGGAGACACTTCATTTAAATTGTGACCAAATTATTCATTAGACGGTAATTAGGTGCTCGCCTGCACCCCAGGTCCACTGCAAAAACTGATCTCTGCCCTGGATGTCCCTGAGGTGGGGGCAGCGGCAAACAGGGGAGAGCTGATCCAGATAGTGGTTTTATTTTTATTATTTAACATATTTTTTTGGTTTTCCCCTCTCCTCAGCTCCTCATATGATGAGAAGCATGCCCCGCAGCCCGCCCGGGGGAAGAAGAAGAAGAAGAAATCCAGCCGCAAGAAGCGAAGGAGGTGAGGGTGGCCATGGTGGTGAGCGGGGCGGGAGGGGACAGGCAGCCCTCAGCTGTGTGATGGGGGGAAAAAAAGCCGAAAAATGGAGGCTGGATACACTGTGGGGAGGTGTGAGGGGCTGGGGGAGTTCCACAGGCCCACGGAGGTGCCGCCATTTTCTCACCTTCCCCTCAGGCCAGGCCAGGGCTCACCCCACAGTCCATCCTGGGGAGCCCCCGGCGCCCCGAGCCCCTCTCCGTCCCAGAGGGATGCCGCTGGCGGCAGGGTGAGGGTTGGGGTGGCCATGGAGGGATATGGGGAGCCCCACTGTCCCTAACGCCCCTCTGCCTCCTCAGGTCTCCTTCCTACAGCCCCTCGCCTGTGAAGAAGAAGAAGAAGAAAAGCTCCAAGAAGCGAAAAAGAAACAGGTATTTTTTTTTTTACCTTTGAAAACTTAATTTCCTGGCAGCAGTGGCTGTTGGCGGGGGTTTGGACAAGGGGTGGGAGACATTGGTGCTGTCAGGCAGCTGGTTGAGCTCCACACAGGAGGCAGAGACATTGTGACTCTTAATAATGGTGGCACAGCGGGCAGGGCCCCACTGGGAGGTGGAAGCCGGACAGCTGAGGGGCAGAGCTGGGATCCCTCTGGGCGAGGAGGTCTCAAAACGGGGTGTGCACCCAGGGCAAACACATAAATATGAGTTGTCAGGGTGTGGGGGAAGAGAAATGGACGAGCCAAATCAGCATGAGGTCTGTAGAGCTTCTACCTGCCGTCCTTGCTGTCCTATCTCGCATGGCTTCCATGCTCTGGGATGCCAACGGGATCAGCACTCAAGGCTTGCACCAGTCCCTTTCCCTTCTCCCCCAGTCTGCAGAAAGTGTCAGCGTTTGCACCAGGCAAGGGCTCAGACCAGCTCCCTGCATCCACATCTCAGCCTTCCCTCACAGCCCTGGGCGACTGTCTGATTTCTATAGATTCATTATCCTGAAAAACACATTCTCAATTATCTGTGGAGTGTGCCAGTCACTTGTACCACACTGGCATTTCTCAGCTACCCCCTTGCCTGCTGGCTAAAGGAGAGCCAGGGCTGTTCTGCCCGGCTGGTACATGAGGTCTTCTCATAGTGCTCAGTCTAACGCTGGGCCTAACCCCATTGTCTCTGATTCAAATTTCCAGTTTTGTGAGACCCTGTATTCAATGTACGTATTTGTGTCTTGCAGGTTATCCTCAAAGAAGAGAAGACACAGGTAAGTGTTGAGCAAGTGTGGGTGGTCCCTTAGAAATACCAAGAAATACAATGGTCTTCTTCAAGATCTCATAAGGTTGATGTTCACTGGGTGGGGGCAGAGGACATTTTTATTCTGTGTTTTCTTGTGGAATCCCCTTGGCTCCCCCTATTCCCTGTGGATCTGGAGCTGTCCTCTCCCTATTCAGCCTTATACCTTCCTCAAAGCCCACAGGAATCAGGTCTCCAGCCCAACCTGTGCAATCAAGCACATAACTGGAAAAGACCTCTTGGTATAACGTAGCCCCTGGCAACCTCATCCATGTTGCATCCATCCTACATCTTGAATATTCACGTCTCTTACGGTTTTATTTGCAAACAGCACGGCATCCCCCAGCAGTGCCCATCTTTGTAACATTCAGAGTCAGTGGCTTTCCAGGTGTGTACTGGAAGAACTCTCCTGATTCCAGTACATGTGTGTGTACAGTACCAAGAAGTATTTATCTTGTCTATGGGAAAATGCAAAGCCATTAGGATGGCTGATCCCTTTGAGGATCTTTTTTTTTTGGCCAAGCCCACAAGCCAGATTTGTCAGCAGGCATTCAGACCCCCTGTGCTGCGGCAGAATCATTAATTCCATTCTTTTTTTTTTTTTGCACACTCTTGGGCAATCTAGCTGTAACGTTGACGGGTGATTGTGCAGCTTTTTATCGGAACAGAAATCTCCGAATTAATTAGCCATTTCTTATTTAGTTCTTCAAGCCCCAAAAGTAAGAGAAAGGAAGAAAGAAAACACAAAAAACAGTAAGTAGTGATTCATGGTGTTCCCTGCCCTGTCTGGGCTAGGAAATGCTTGATGTGGTGGGTTCCATGGAGCTAACACCGGCTGCACAGCCCTAAGCAATTCTCAGGATTATTTTGCGGCTAAAACCAGCAATTCTGGTCTTGCTGGAATGGAAAAGTGTTTGTAGAGGCTGGAGATCTTTCCTGTCCCTCTCTTCTGTGCCACCTCATTCAGGACTTTCTCTGTATCTCACAAAGATGGACAGTGTCTTGTTCATCCAGTGCTGAGCAGAGACTCCAGCTTTTCTGATAAGGGCAGCGTGAAAGGATGAACTCAAATCCGCAGAGCGCAGTGCCCCACAGCCTCCACTGCCCACAGGGCAGGCTGGCACGCCCTTGCTGAGATGGGCTTTAACTCCTCCTTGCTTGCTCCTCTTGGAGGTTACAGTAGGGGCTACTCATGATATGCAATGCAATCAAATATCCGAATGGGAGCAGAAGGCAATGGGGACTAGGGAAGACAAGAGATTGTTTGGAGGTGATAGAGGCTGCAAAAATCTGGGGTTGAGGTTCCCATCTGCCCTGGAGTGTTATCAGAGCACAATCCTTGTCCTGTGGGGCAGACAATCAAGGGGTGTGGTATAAAAGGTAGTTCATCAGGGCTGGAAGGAAGGCCTGTTCAGTCTTCCCTGGTTTTCACTTTCTTCTATCTTCTCCTGGGAATTACAACTTTCAGCTTCTTACCTGCTTTCAGAGCAAGGAAACAATTCTGGGGCTGAACCCTAGGCACCAAACCTCTGGGTAGCTCTGCTGGGACTTGGGATACCCCACTAGAGACAGAAACTGAGTTAGCAGAGTGAAATCTACTGATTTGTTTGGTATTAGTAGGACCTGCGCTTTAATTCTTCCCAACACAACTTTTAGCTCTTAGGCAGAAAGGGGACAGCGGGACCGCCAGTGTCACCCCAGTACACATTGGGACTGAAGAGACTGGGAATCCATGAGATGCAGAGCCTGTTGTGCTGCCTGAACAGGCCATCTCTACTGCATGCAGAAAGTCCATCTCCTTTTCTCTGTGGTTTCTGTATATTCAGTAGCAGAGTCACCTATTTTTCTCAAACTGAGCTGCTATGCACCCAGAAACCTCAGTGATAGAACTGAGGCTTCCTAGGTTATCAGTAAAAGCAGGCACATCCCAAACCCAACTGGCCAGTATGCAGTAGCCTGACAGCGTGGTTAAAACTAAGATCAGATGTCCTCCTGGTGTGCACAGACTAGGAGAACCAGAGGTGCCAGAATTGCTCTTTGGGGATACAGCAGCCAAGGTGTTTTAGCCCTCATCTTTCAGCTCATAAATCAGAGCTGAGCCACTCCCGGTTTCTGCAAACCTTATTGCTCCCGGGCATGGATCAGATAGATCCCAGGAGCCATCTCATTCAGGATTTTTTGTATAATCACACTGCTCTGGCTTCTCTTTGTGTTGAGCAACTGGTTATCTAAATCACACAGGACTGGTTTTTCCTCCTGCAGAAAGGGAGCACTCTTAAACTGGAGGGACTGATGCGCAGGGTGGAGAGCAAACACAGGGATTTTCACACAAATCCACCATGTGAGGGAGAGAGAGTCAGTGTTGCTGATTTCAGCCGTACAGAAATAAGGAAGGCGGATCCCAAAATGTGAAGTTTTTAAGGATATAATCATAGGGTGTGAAAAGCCTGAGAAAAAACAGCCAGGCAGAGTTCAAGCAATTGTCCTGGCGGTTGCCCTTTTGTCTTAAAGGCGATGCTGTGCTCAAGCAATTGATTTGCTGAGTTTTTATAGCAGCAAATTGCTAAATGCTTTCCAAGCAGGTCATATTAGTGCTGTCAGTGACTGCTACAGTGGGGCCATGAAACCAGACCGTTCCCAGCAGCTAACCCATCGTTAGCTCTGCCTGCTGACACAGCAATGCCAGCCTGAGCAGACAGTTACGCTACCAGATCTAAAATAACCGCCGTGGTGGGCAACGATGAGAGGGACTGGGCACAGGAGACATGTAGCCTGTCACCCACATCACCCTGCTGTCTGCGTGCAGGACTTCAACTGTTGGCACAGGCACCAGTGGCCTTCAGTAACAGGGCCAGATAATCCACCAGTACTAGCCTGAGCGGAGCAAAGGGAAGCGCAGTGGGGCACTGAACCTGGGCCCCTGCACGTGGTTTGCTGGTCACGGTCCCGTGGCCCTGGCAGAAAAGGGAGCAGCAGTGACTGGACACCTATAAGCTGCCAGGTAAAATGGTCCTGCCCCTCAAGCAGGAGATGTGCGTGGTGCAGGCTGCAGTTTGGGAAGCTGTACTTCATGTTGCTATAAGAGCTGCCCATAGGACCAGAGCCTCCCACCTACAGAGCATGGGTTAGGCAGGCTGTTACTGAGTGTACTGGATTTGGAGCTTGTCCTTCTGCATCTGCTCTTTAACAAAGAGCTTGCACTACAAAGAGGGTTGGAGTAAGAAATGGGAGGCTTGGAGCTTTGTGATGGGCTGCCCAGAGGGATGGTGCTCCCCCAACAAGGCTCAGCGATGGGAAGGTCACAGGCTGTTTCCCGGCTGTCTTGGGGTGGGCTGCAGGACGAAGGGCAAGCGCACAGCTCTTTAAGGTATTGAAAGGAGAAAGGATTGGTGCTGTCTGCTGCACTCCTGCATGCTCATCCATGGATCTTCCCCTGCAGGCTACAGAGCCTGCTTGTAGATAAAAAGCTAGCATAGCTATCTGTAAGATGGCTTGCCTTAATGCTGGTGTAGCTATGAAGGGGTGAGGAATTTCTCGTGCATTGGTGTCCTGCACAATGTTTCATTCAGCTTAAAACACAGATCTTCATTCTGATTTGAATGTTATTGACTTCAGCCCCCAGCTGCTGGCTCTTGCATCCCCCCAGTCTGTTAGCCTGACAGTGGTTTTCCTCTCTGCTTCTTAAAGCTCTCGTGGGCGCACGCGGAAATCTCATCGCCATCGCCGCCGCCACTCTCGCTCAGAGAGCTCCGACTCCCACTCCCCCAGCTGCCGAAGCAGGTAAGGTCACCGCTCCCTGAGCTGAGTGTCCTGCAACGCTTCCCGCTGGGCTCCAGGACGTGATTGCAATAGCCTGTGTGACCCACAAACTCCCTGCAGAGCCACCTCCTGTTCTGGTAGCAGCTGTGTCACATACTGGGGATTGAGCTTCTTGTGCTCTCAGCCCTAGAAGGGTTTTGGCTCCAGGAGCAGTGGCTGCAGATTTTTGGTCCAGCAGTCACTTCTAATCCCCACGGCTGATGATCAGCCCATGACAGCTGATTCCAGCCTAGTCTTCCTTCCGCAGCCCAAGGGCTCTGTACTGCTGATGTCCCAGGAAACCCTTAAACTTGGTTGTAGCAATGGAAATATATTTGCCTATGGCATTCTATAGCCACTGTCTTTGACCTGATTAAATCTCAGTCCTGTGGATGACGGATGCATCCTGGGGCCAGCTAAGTGGATGCTGGTGCTAGACTCAGTATCGCTGCAATAGCAAGTCACATAGTTTATACACATCATGAGTTTGTGTTTCACAACTTCTGAAAGCACTTGACTTTATGAACAAACCACTCCCACTCTCGTACTTCACTCCTCCTAACTACTGGGAATTTTCTTATGAAAAATTGGTGATCAGTGGGGGGGAGGAACGCAATCAGTAGTTGGAGGGATGTTCATGCAAGAGCAGAGCATGTCTTCTCTTGGAGGTGTATTACCATAGGGACATTCAAGGTTCTGTGAAAGTATGCTTTGCCTTGAGCCACCACAAAATCATGAAATGGAGCTGAAATTTGAGGCGAAGGTCCAAAACCTGGATGCAAAATATTTATTTATTTTTTTTAAAAAAGTAAAAAAGCAAAACACCCCTTTTTTTCCTCCATCATGACTCTGCAGAGCAGTCGTGTGGAAGACCTTTTCCCACACGCAATGGCCTAGCACAGAGGTGCCCAGGGTTTGCATGGAGCTGGTAATGGGCACTACCACAATACCGAGGAATAACGGTTTGCTGTCCTTGTCTTCTGGAGGCACAGAGCCAAGTCTCGGGAGGAAGGGCGTAAAACACGGCAAAGGCGCTCCCAGCACCATTCAAAGATCATGGCAAAGCAAAGGTCCTCTGCAGAGGTTCAGGCCAGCCAAAAAGCCAGCGAAACCCTCCCGTTCTACAGCTTCCTGTCTCCTAAGGAAGTAGTAAGTATTACACACTGTGCTTCTTTGCTTGAACTAGCCACAGGAATCTGGGCAAGAAATCTGATATGAAATTTTTATAACTCAATTATAGCAATGTTAGACAAAGTTGGTTAAATCTGTATTATTTATTAATGGTGCTGTTCTCCAATGTATTTAAAGTCATTCCTTCCTTCAGCACTTTCACACCAAGGATGGGGCTGGAGAGGGGAAAAATTTGCAAAGGCTCTAGCTTATGAATAATGAATTGAGGACATTTAACAAAAAAAAAAGTGGCCTCCAGCAGTGATATTTTACAGAGATGTGTTTGCTATGCAGTCCTTGCTCAGCTGGATGTGAACTTAATTCACTGGTCTTCATGTCCAAAAGTTTAGTCCTTAGGGGGAAGAAAGGGAATCAAACATATATAAAAGAAACATTTACATTTAATGAGTTGGTGATTATTGACAGGGGTTGTTTTCTGACCATCAGGATCCTCCTAGGATCACTGTTGCTCTGGACTGAGAAGCCCAGGGGCCAAATTCGGAACTTATGAGCAGCTCTCATTGATGCTAATAGGAACTGTATGTGCAGCAGAGGGTAAAATCAGGCTCAGTGCCTTGGGATGTTTTCTATATACGTGGAAAGAGATGATATAATGCATTCCTTAGAGTTGAGGGAGCAAGAGATGGAGAGAAGTACTAGATACAGATTGATATGAAGTCTTCCTTTTCCATGGCACGTTTCCCCTTTGTTCCCAGTAGCTGCAAAGCAGAGGCATGATGCTCTTTGATCGTGGTGTTAGTAGCTGACAGGCATCCTGGAGAGAGAAACTGCTACACAGGACTCAAGGTAGTGCAGAACCTGGTACTCGCATGTGTGACGTTAGAGGTGTCTTGAGTACAGAGTCCTCCAAGCTCCAAAGTGGTATATAGTGGGAAACTGATTTTCTCCTTTAGGCCCAGTCATCAACTGGAAATAGCTCAGCCACAGGCAGTAGCTCCATCAGATATGAGATAGATGGTGCCAGCAAGAGGAGAGACTTTACCGCTCACCCACACAGACAGCGTTCCAATCAAAATACGCAGCGGTTATACGTGGGTACGTGTAGGCACAAGCTATCTCTCAGCGTTGTAGAAATGCGTATTTGCTCTCGTTATATACATCTACGGCGTGTGTAGCGCACACGTGAGTCATTGCCTATAAAACCGTATAAGGCAGGGAGAACAGCAGAACCTGCAGACCACGCTTCGATACGCGTGTGTGCGCACATGCAAAGACGGAACATCAAACTGTGACGCTTTTATTGCCGTGGGCCTGGGGTGTTGCCCTCCCTCATCTTGCGAAGGTAGGAAGGAGTTAAGAGCTCCTCCCAAATAAACAGCCAGCCAAAGACTGCATGATGCTATCAGGGTTGTTTGGTTGGTTGGTTGGTTTTGGGTTTTTTTTTTTTGGTTCAAGCTGCAAATTTTACATAAATGTTTTCAAGTCTAAGCCTGGTTTTTAATTGGTACTAGGTTTCCTCTCTCTGAAGCCAGGCTCCGAGTCCTGTGAGGCCGACTGCCAGCTGTTCTGTTCCCTGACCAAGAGTAAACTCTAATTTAAAATTATAAAAGCTTTAAAAGGAGATAAACTCAAGCATGCTGCACTCCCCTTTCCACTTGCTTCACTCGGGGTGTATGAGCACACGCACTGCAGGGCAGGGAAAATCAGAGATTTTGTAGTGATGGATGAAAAGTAAAAGCTATCAGACCCCTGTTGTATTCTTTCTAATAAGGGTTAATAACACAGGCAAATATTTCAATGGCTAAAAGGCATCAGTGCCTTTACTACACAACCCACTAGTGTGCTTTTGTTCCCAAAAAGAAGTATGTTCTCTTGGGACATAACTCAAGAGAACATTTAAGCACTTGTTTAAATGGAAGCCCCTGGTTAAGTGCTGCCCCTGAAGTTTTTCAGAATAAGGTCATTAAATATCACGTACTCAAAACTGGCAAGGGAAAATGGAATAGGAACCTTTAGTCTCATTTATTAGTGACTATACACAACTCATTGATGCCTCTCCTTTTTGCGAGTTAAATGATCATGCTATAAATAAGCTTAGTTCTGTCAGAGTCTACTTTGAGAGCAGCCTGGATGTGATATGAAATTGAAATGTGCTCTTGTAGAAAATGTTGATCACTTACCAAAAATAAATTACTAGAAAAGAATAGATTTTGTGAAAAATTCCAGAATTGGGATTCAAAAATGCCATGTTTCAGACCTCTATGGAGGGGCTGGTGCGTTACACTCCCTGCCCTTCCTTCTGGCCTGGGCTTCCAAGCCAAACCATCCTTACCTGAGGAGAAGCATTGTCATATTTCCAAAGGAATGGGATTGTCCAAGGAGGATCCCAACATGCAGAAGACACCCAGAGAGACAATATACAAACTCCCATGAGGTAATGCTATAGCATTTCCAAACAAAAGATTTTGCTTTTTAAGTCAATTTTTATTCTATATTCTTTTTCTTCTCAAAAGCTGAAATATTTTAGGATAAATTCTGCCAATCCTCCCCCACTCCAGTTTGTTCTCCTTGCTTTCTGTGAAACAACCACATCTTCTAACCAGGTTTCCCTGTAATTTATGAGGGATAAAGTTGATACAAGATACCTTGCTGCTTCTTTATGCATAAGCTGATGCACGCACACGCATGCACACATGCAGAAACACCCCAAAGTTCCCTGCTGCTTTTCTGGCTGTGAATTTCCAAGCTTCTCCCTCTGGTTCTCCCTTGAATCCCATGCAGCTGCAACAGCCACCTATTGAGAACAGGACTGTGGGTCTGTGCCTGAGCAATAACAGAGAACCTGTGGGTAATATGCAGCATCTGTTTTTGAACAGAATACCCCTAACCTGCTGCAAACACTTTATTCCACACAGGTACATGTGTGTTACATGGCCCTGTGCTATATAAATACCTGCAGGGTAGGAATTCGGTTGCCTTTGTTGTACCTGATGAAGATAACTGTGCGCTGCATACGCTTGCCTTGCCAGCGCCTTTACTTCCCCTGAAACTCATTTACAATGTCACAAACGAACGTAGGCTTGAGCCAAATTTTCAGCGAGGCTCAGCAGGGGGATAGAGTTGTTCCAAATGATGCTGTTTGTCTTTGTGCTGCTGTGTCTGCGGGAAGGTAGCACGGTGCAGGGCTTGAGGGCTCAGGGAACCTTGTAGCAGACCTGCGTATTGCTTGCTGTTGCTCTCTGTTTTCTAGTCTGGGTTTTGGTTTGCATAAAAAAAAACCTATTATTTTAACTGTTAGGCACCATGGTTCTGAGAACAAACAGGGCCCGTGAAGAGCAGAAAGGGAAAGCCTCCCATAAATATGGAAGTTGTTCTCTTTTTGCTTTTCCTTTTTCTCCCCTCGCAGCCAGGGGACAAGGTTACCCCTGGTTATTGCCCGGTAATCGCAGCTCAGCGCTGGGACCACGGGGAGGCCAGCAGCCCGGGGTGACAGAGAGGTACCTGCAGCCGTGGGAGGGCTGTGCTGTACACCAGGTACCGAAGGAAGCGATGGAAGGCAAACACTTGCTCCAAAACGGTGCCAGGCTGGCCCAAGCTGATCTGGGGACACGCTGGCCTGTGTCACGCGACACTAGCTACACCCAAGCAGGCTGAAAAGATCTTTGCAAAGGAGCAAACCTTTGCCTGGCGTTCCCAGGAGTTTTACCCCTAGATCTGTGAGCCAGGCTACTCAGCAGTGTTGCGGTCCAGCCCCAAATAACCCAAGCTCTGGCCTTGCGGGGACAGCTGTGCCACTGCCTCCGTGATCCTGGGCTTGGCTTCGCCCTCGTGGTGGAGAAATCCTCACCCTGGACTCTTCATCTAGCAAGGAGAAAAAAAAAAAAAAGGCTATTTTTCCACTCAATATTCCTTGAGTCAGGGACTCATAACTGTGCAAAAGGGGGTTATATTTTATTCCTATAGCACTGCTATGTTTTGTACTCCCTTAATAAGAGGTTGGCTTTTCAGCTGGGGCAAATCCTCAGCAGACGTGAGCCCATTTCCCCCAGCTCTGGAAGATGCAGGTATCCCAGCACAGGCACAGGGCCTCGTTCACCCCAGCAGCCCCTCTCAGCAGATGCTGTTCCTCAGCAGATGTCTGCCGGGCTCTTGCCGAGAGCAAGGCTCGCCGGGGTCATTGACACAAGTCTTTTATTCCTTTCATTATCGCAATGCACAGAAAAAGAGAGAAAGGGAGGCATTATGCACGTCTGAAAAAGAAATTAGCTCCACTTTGAAGTGAGTTGCAAAACAAGACAAAAAGACCCAAGAAAGAAACCCTCCAACGGTAAGCGAGGCTGTGCCATGCTGCTTGTTGATGGGTCTCAGTCCCCTTATGACTGAGAAAATGGAAAGTCATCTCTCTCCTCAGGGCTGTTTGCAGCGCAGTAAATGGACTCGTTCAGCTTAATTGGAAGACGAGTAGTGATTGTGTTTTTGTAACCTATTAGATTGCACTGCCTCCTGTTCTAGGATTGCACTCAAAATTACAGTCTGGAGTACAAGTGAGGGCCTCATTTCGAACCCCCCCTTTATCTTGATTAAACAATGATTTGAAACAAAAAAAAATCCAGTAAATATAAAAATAAATATAAAACTTGGATTCCCTTGAGGGCAGCAGTAGGTTCCCTGCTGAAAGCTGGAGGAAGCAAAGTTCACTGAGATTATTTAATTATTAGAGAAGAGGAAAGAAATCCAAATGCTCACATAGAGAAAATTAGATTCATGAACGATCAGACTCTTTTAAAACACCCTAGAAAAATAAAAAGCCATTAGAATTCAGTTGAGCTCTGCACAGTGTTTTCAGATGTGGTGCTCGGTTTCCATCTCGGGTGGCTGACATGCCTTTTGGAAGCAGCAAAACGGGACCAGAAGCAAAAGCCAAGGTCGTCAGGTGGGGAATATGCCTCTGAGCAGACAGGCGAGTTGAGTGTCTTGAGACTTGTCCTGGCTCTTGCCACAGGACAGAAATCTCCCCCAGAGCCCTCCAGGAAGCTACTGGCTGCAGCCTGGTGCCTTGAGGTGGTGGGGCTGGGAAGATGCTGTCCCTCCCCTCTGGCCTTGCCCAGGCCAGACCCTCCAGCCCTCACAAGGGCTGTGGGCTCCATATTTCACTGATATCCATGTGTTGCCTCTTCCCAGAGTGATGCTACTGCAGATGTTGAGCTACAGAGGAGCTTGTTGATCCCCCAGTCATTTGACAGATTTTGTGATGTGCTGACAACAGTTGCTACTTTGAAGGTAGATGTCAGCTAAGGCAAAGCAAGAACACACATCCCAGGTACCAACAGCAGTCTTGAAAGCTGTTTTAGAAATGCCAAGACGCTGCGGTATTCTTGGCAGCGATAAAAGGTTTTTGGTTCAGCCTGGGAGGGAACACAAGCGATGGCGTCTGAGGTCAGTGTCCCCCAGAGCAGCCCTGTGCCCATTCCAGGCCTTTCCTACCTGGAGGTACCAGGTGCACCTCACATGGTGGTTTTATGCCTGTAAACAAAACGTGGTGAAAAGCTGGTTGTCTCTTGGTTAGGGTTCTGATCTAATGCAAAGCATTAAAAAAAAAAAAAAAAATTTGGTGCCGCAATTTGGAAGCACAAATGTGGCTGGGGAGAGTGCAGTGGTTTGTAGCCAAGAGGCCAGTTCTCTCAGGGGTCTGTGGCATCAGAGTTTCAGAAAGAATTGGTGATAAATAGAGGATGCTCCTGTGGCATTTCAATTTCTACTCGAGTAAACAAGGACTGGTAGAGAAGTGTTAGAGCTGAGAGGTAGCAAGGAGCAGTCCCAGATGCCAAAATCAGGGCTCGTCCTGTGTGTATCCACTCATTCCTACTTGGGAACATCTGGGAGACGTTTCTGCTTTGTCCAGGGCTTCTGTGCTGAAGGTGCAAGCTGGCTGGTGAGGAAGGATCATGTCATTTCCCCTGTCTGCTGCTGGGGCTCCCGATGCCTCCGAGTAAGGACTGAGCGCGGCTTAGAAGTTAGGATGGGGTGAGGATGAGGGAGTCCCCACCTCCAGGATGGATTTGCTGGGATGAACTAATTCCTGTCCCTCTGTCCCTTATCCCAGAAGCAGTAATGCTTCTCTCTCTAGCAACATAGGAAGTATTTGAAGATCCTACCACTCCGGGTGTTTTCGGAGCATGAGGGTTTTGTAGGTAGTTGCCATTCTGCAGACAGCTGAGGGCCGCTGTGCGTGTTGGTGGCTCTGCGCTGGTTTCAGCTGCTGCTGCTTCAGGGATGGTTGAGCCCCCACACAGGCTGAGCCCCCCACAGAGGCTGGCGGGAGCAGGGCTGTCATCCCCTTCCCCATAGGTCTCCAGCGTAGCACGGGGAAGACATTTTTCCTCCTCTACTTAATTTTTTTTCCTTCCTCCTTCACTTGATTTCCCTCTGTCACTACCACGAAACCCAAGGGGATTTAGAGCAAACTGCGACTTTTCGGTACACGCGATCAGCCTCCAGGAACAGGCTGGATGGCCAATTTAAAGCAGAAGGAAACAAAAATGAATAATAAGTGAGACAAGCAAAGCAGACAAAAAGCAGTCATGACATTTGCGTAGAGGAGGCGAGCGAACAGTTGGCAGTGTGGATTGAAGAGAGGGTTTATGTTTTTTTCATGTAATTTGAGACTCTAATGATGGACTTATGTTGCCCGCTCTTCCTTTTTTCTTACACCTTACCTACTAAAGGAGGAGTTCTTGATGGGTAAGTGGATGCTATCCGCAAGACACCAGGGAATTTATTAGAGGTCACTTGAGCGCATTAGCTATATCTTCTTCAGGGGGAAAAAAGCACACAAAGAAGTATCTGTATATCTTTTATTTCCAGAGGGATTTTTCTTTTTTCCCTCCCCCCCTTTTTATTTTTTTTTGTTTGTTTTGTTTCAAAGGGATAAGCTTGTTCGTTTGCCAGTTTTTACTTTGTACAAAAGCCCTTAATTTGTTTTGATTTGAATTTTCTTTGCTTGTTTTAGTGACATTCATTCAGCCTCTTTATTAAGGAAACTTAAAAAATTCACTCATTTAAGATTTTGTTTCATTTTTATTTTCTTTCCAAGGATAATGTAGGGATTTTATATGTGTATTCCCCCCCCCCTTTTTTTTTCCTCCCCCTCTTTAAGGTTAAATAAGGGCTTTGTCCTCTGTTACACCTTTTTAATTTAGTTAGTTAATTTGATTCTTTGGTTGCCCGTTTACGTTGTTGAACTCTTTTGTTTAACATGAATCGCATGCTGATACTCTTTGCATGATCTCTAAATCTTCCCATTATCATAGAAGGGGGAAAATAAGTTTCTTCTTACTGTGGATTTCTTTCAGGGATATGTGCTTTTGTTTTCTTCTCCTCTTTCTTCTTTTTCTTTCTTTCTTTCTTACTTTGTTGCTTTCTTTTCCTTTTGTTTCAGTGCATCACTATGGTAAAATTTCTGGGTTTATTTAAAAAAAAAAACAAACTAAAACCAAACACAACTCCCCCCCAACCCGTTCAAACAATGCCAAATGGCTTTTTTGCTTTCAGATCTCTCAGTCAGGGTCTTCTGCTGACCTCTTTACCAAAACAGACAGCCCGCCTGGCACCCTAGCCAGCCAGAACGGAGAGTATCATGAATATGACTCAGGAAACGATACTTCCTCCCCTCCCTCCACTCAAACGAGCTCGTCCAGGTCAAAGGACAGCCAGGAGAAAAGAAGTCTAGTCCATGATGGCTTTGGCCATGCCTTCTCGTCCGGGAAGCCCAAACTGGCCAACAGCGGTAACAGCTCTGATTCAGGAAATTCCTTCACCAGTTGCTTTTCCCAGACCAAGGGAACAGCTTTGGAAAATCTGTCTCCAGATGCCCAGGGACAAGACCGAAGGTCAGTGATTACCAGTAGCTGCTGCTGGCAGCCAGATACCTGGTACCGTGTTGCTCTGTATCTCCTGCCCGCTCGCCGGTTGCAGTGGTGAGCTGGCAGGGAGGTTTTTGCGGTCTGGAGGCAGTTAGATAGAAATCAGACCCGCGGTCTTGCCAGTCTGGAGTCGGCAACCCAGCAATGGCAAATGCTGTAGCCTGAGGAGGATGAAAACTCAGCCATCACACCCCTGGGCATTGCCTGTGCTGGCTCTTCCAGCCTTTTTGTGGCTGACGCAGGGTTTGGCCCTGGGCTGAGCTGTGTCCTTTGTGACCATGTCAAATAAAAGAGTCACTGGCCCTTCTGGGCAAAGTCTGGAAAGGTGTATGAGGGGGTTGCCATGCTAATTCTCCCCCTCCACTTACTGTGGGGAATGGGAGCGGGATTCATTTTTGCTAAAACCATTACGGGCTATTCTTTCACTTATTCAGTGAGCCAAATCCAGCCTGCCCCTTCCCAGCTCATTCAGGACTGGTCCTGGGTGACAAGGTTGCATCTCCTGCAGGTGGGGAGCACATAGAGGGGCAGGTGCCTCGCTGGCTGTGGGATTAAACAGGCACGGGGCATCAGGGCTGGGAATAGGAGTCAAACCACCATCCAGTGCCACAGGTCATCATCAGGAGAGAGGAGTAGATGCTCGTCTCCATCACTGCCTCCCGTTCCGGGGGGTTTGCTAGGTGATGTTGGGGATGAAGGCACAGCAGCGCGGTGGCTGGTATCCAAGGCTATGCTCAGGCAGCGGTGTTAGGGAGCTCTTCCAGCTCAGGCCCTTGGGATTTAAAAGCTGAAAGTTAGAGCCAGTATGTTTTCTGGGGGTGGGAGCACTGAATGAGAGAGGAGAGGGACACAGGCCAATTGGTGTTAGGAAGAAGCAGCCCTCAATTCTCAGCCAGAGGGTAGGACTTTAGGGCTGTGTATACTTTTCACTTTGTGACACCAGTGGGATAACTCTGCCTTCGCATGGGTGGAGCTGGGATTGCAGCTGGCCCTGGCTGCTGGGAGGCTGCCTGGCTGCTGGGCTGTAACCCCAGTTCATACCCAGGGCACTTTTGGAAACGGAGGAATTTGTGCAGCCCTGTCCAAAGGGGATGTGCCTGCTTGTGCTGCTCCACGGCCAGGCTGGAGCACAGGGCCTGCACCACTCGCTGGCCTGAGCCAGGCTCTGCCAGCCAGACACCTCTGGGGCAGGCGTGGGGCAGAAGAGCTGCCCCTCAGCACCTGAAACTTCTTCCACAGCCTGGAGAGTGAGCTCTTGGGCTCTGACCCACACACACAGGGTCTCCTGCAACAGCAGCCTGGGTGGCTGGGAGGTCATCTTTATCCCCTGATGGGGAATGGGAGGATGGGAGTACTCGGCTGGAGCATGGTGCTCCCCTCAGCCAGGGACCAGTCCCAGTTCAGCCACAGCTTCAGTGACTGTCCAAATATGTTCACAGGGGGTGCCTGTCCTTGTGTCTCAGCTGTTCAGAGGAGAAGAAGCAAAACTTCCTGCCTTCCCCAAGCCACAGCTCCCCGCTGAGGCCGTGCTCCCGCAGCGAGTCATACACCAGCACGGGCAGATCCTCCCTCAGCTCCAGCCGCTCCCGCTCCTCGCACCGCAAGGCCTCTCCCAGGTACTCCCGAAGCAGGTCCTGCTCTTCAGGAAAGAGGTAAGGCCAGCTAAAACAGCTGTCTCTGTGATCCCAGGCAATGTCTAACTCTTGCAGGCTGGCAGGCTCCTTGCAGGAGGAGATGTAAGAGTTTGGGAGGTGCCTAGGGATCCACATGGCTTAGAGTGAACTGGCCACAGAGCTGATCCAAGACCATGGGGCATCTCTTTCTCCTACGAACCCAGATTCGGAGGAGTCTGGTACAGCATCACCCTGCAGCATCTTTAACTCTCTTGTGGTTCTTGCCTATCCATAGGTCGTCTTCACGTTCCCCCAGCTACTCCTCCAAATCCTGCAAAAAAAGTCCTGGGAGCAGGAGTTCAAGGCCTCGTCAGAGCCCCAGTTACTCCCGCTATAGCCCTAGCAGGTACAGCTGTCTCCTTATGTGACACCTACTGCCTCATGCTTTCCCACTGCCTCCATCGCTTGTTTGGACTCAGGCACACCCGCTGGCTCCTGCCAGCCCCAAACTGCTCCCTCAGCTTCCTCACTGGGTGCTTTAGTCCTCAGCAGCAGGGTGAGAGGGAGCAGGGGGACATGGAGTAAGGCATACAGCAGGGGAATTTCACACAAAGCACTCTTGGGGGCAGGTTGCTGGGAGGCAGACCTGGTTTATCCCTGGCTTTGAGGCATTGTGGTACCTCACACTTAGAGTGTGCGACATGTGAAGCTCTGAGCCGTTGCATGCAGCCAAGAGTACACAGATGGCTGCTCGATGGTGTTTGCCAGGACCTCGTGCAAGTGGAAGATGCCTCACAGGAAAACCCATGGAGTGCCCCTCTCTGTCATGCTGGTGTGAATGGTGGGCAGAGTGTTGGGCTCTGCGCGCAGCTTGCATCGCCCGAGGAGCCCACGCCAGCCAGCAGCCCCTGCAGCCCTGCTCAGAGAGGGATCTTATTGCAGCAGGGAAAGACACTCTGCTTTTCAGAGTCGCAGCTCTGCCCAGGAGTTGCCAGGCCCTGGAAGCGCCGCTGCTGCGGGGGGAGATGCCAGGTACCCTCGCGCTGGCACTCACACAGCCTGGCAGGGGGAAACAGTCCAGGCAACTCTGCTCCCTCCACACCCCACAGAAAACACGCATCTCTCAGCTCAGCCCCAGAGATGCCTCTGAGCAGGTTTTTCTTGTAACATCTTGTCTGCTGTGAACATTTTGCACCCTTAAAACGTTATATTCCCAGGGTGTGATTCTCGTAGGCCGTGACAATTCCCACACTGTTGTAGGAGAATATTTCCTGCGTGCAAGGATCAGGGCCTTGACCTGTAACGTGTTGCTTTGCAGATGGCATTGAGCAGGGCGTATGAAGTCAGCTGCGATCCACGAAAGGGCTTGCGCTGACGTGTACGGGAATTTAACAAAAGAGAAAACCATAGCAACCGGCACTCCTTCTGGCATGCTGCGCAGAGCTGCACGGCCCTGCAGGGATAGCGGGCCCTCCCCGCTCCCGTGGGGCCTGCTGGTAGGGTTGTTCTCACCTGCTTCTGCAGCACGGCCAGCAAGAGCAATTTTAGTAGAGCTACATAAAAGGTGCAGCCACGGGGAGAGGTGCGTGGAAGCCATATTAGCTCAGGGGTGTGGGGCCACCTGAAACCTCCAGACGCATTTAGTGGGTGTCCATCTGTCCACCCAAATTAATGTCTCTTTGTCCAGCTAAGTGAGTGTGCACAGGGCCAATGCCATCAGAGCACTTTCCTTAGAGTGGTCCCTTCTGGAGCTGAGCATCCTCTGCTCATTTGTGCCACCATGGGTCACTGCCTCCACATCCAAAACCCACCCCGCACAAACCCAGCAGTGACAGTCTCCAATTTGTACCTTCCCCAGAGACCGTGAGCGAGAGCACAAGTACGGCTCTAGTGAGAAGGAGTCGCACAGGGAGCGTGACCGCCGGCGGCGGCAGCGGTCCTATTCACCCCTGAGGAAACGCCGGAGAGACTCTCCCAGCCACCTCGAAGCTCGACGCATCACGAGGTAAGGGGATGTGGTCCTCTTTTTTGGAGACAGGCTCAGCTGGGCTCCCTGGGGAGAAGGTGGGCTGTCCTTAGGTCCCAGCACTTGCCGGCAGAGGTTTCTCCAGGAGGAAAATGGTTTCCCTGAACCTTATCAGCAGGCCCTTCCACCCCTCCTAGAGCTCAGGGATTTCCATCTAAGGCAGTGGGCGGATGGGGCGGGGGGTGTCTCACTTAAAACAAAGGAAAAAGGCAGATGAAGTCAGAGCAGGGGACTCACCAGGCAGGTACCAGGAATACCCTCCCACAGGCTTTTTGTTTCACCCTCTCCTGTGACAGGTGTCCCACACCATAGAGACAGTCAAATATTGACTCTAACCTTCCCACTGAGGACAACTTCAGGCTGAGCCCTGCCTCAGACTGGTGCCTGGGGCATTCCCCAGGGCTCTGGGGTGGGTGGTTTGTATCCCAAGCCCTGTCAACTATCTGATCTCTTCCTTTTTTTTCTTTTAAGTAAAGGGGGAGTGTTGTGCAGAGTGAACAGTGCTTTTGAGAGATTTGTGCAGTAAATCAGTTCTTGTGTTACTGGTAACCCATGACTGTCTGTCCCCACAGTGCCCGCAAACGCCCCATCCCCTACTACCGTCCCAGTCCCTCCTCCTCCAGCAGCGCCAGCAGCTATTCCTCCTGGTACAGCAGCTCTAGCCGCTCCCCGAGCAGGAGCCGGAGCTACTCCAGCTACCGGACAAGCCGGAGCAGAAGCTGGAGCAGCAGCAGCGCCGAGCGCAGGAGTCGCAGCCGGAGTTCGTGCCCCAGGAGCAGCCGCAGCAGGAGCAGGAGCTCTGACTCAGGAGGCAGCTCTGACAGCCTGCGTCGCTAGGGAGTGCCGCCGATGGCTGGCGTGCGGCGTCGCCTCCAAATTCCTGGCATTCTCTGCTTCCTTCCCACCTACCTGGCCATCGATAGCAATCATCCCCGATACTGATGTGGTGGCAGTGCTGGGTCCCACTTCCCTGCTTCGGAGTTAAGAGCCCCTGTGCGCTCAGTGCAGCCCCTTTGCTGCCTCGTGGAGAGAGTGGATCCATCCCAGCTCCCAGGCCAGGGCTGGAAGAAGGGTCGGTGCTTTACAGAGGGTCTGTCATGACAGACCTGCTCCATTCTCTCTGATGTCCCCATCTCCCCATTGCTGCCGTTCTCCAAAGCACTACCAAGGTCCAAAGGAAAGAATTCAGCTCCTTGCTCCTCTGCCAAACCAGGAGCCAGCAAATTAATTTCTCTTGGAGGGAGACCCCCAATTAGGAAGGAATTTGCTGGAAAGCTTTGGTGATGAGTGGGGGTGACTTGTCCCCTCCAAGGCAAATACCAAGTCCCTTGCATCTCTCCAGAGTTTCTGCCCATTCTGCAGTAAGCCTCTTCCGTGAGAAAGTATGTATTTATTGCTAGTCAGACAGCACCTGCTATAAACAGGAGGCTAGAAATCCCTCCTGATGTAATTCCTGAGGGAAAAAGACCATTCCCTCTCTTTCTCCTGCCTTTTCCTACCAGGTATGCACCATCTTTTCTCCCCTCCCCAGCGCTGTGACTTGCGTGCGAACAAACCGCAGCAGATGTGGGGCCGATGGGGTACGAGGGAGAGGGGAGCTGGCGCCAAGCTGTGCTCCAAGGGCCAGGCCACGGCGTGGGAGGTGAGGGCTCTGTGGGGTTCCCTTCCTGAAGGAACCCTCTCTCAGTTTGGGTTTTTCCAAAGGGAGCCTTGCCCTTGGAGCGCAGCGCTGGTGGGACTGTGAGGAGAGCAGGAGACAGCCCAGCTGTGGGGTGTAGTGAGAGCAGGCAGGGGTAAGAGGGTGTTATGTGAGCCAGGTGACCCCAGATGTCCTCCCTTATAACAGGCAGCAGTTTTAAGCAGTGCCAGGAGGATTTCAGGAAATCATTTCTCCTTGAGACCCTCAGGCTCCCCCCGAGGCAGAATTAGCGGCCACAGGAGGACCCACACCAACCTGGGATGGATCCTCATGCCCAGTTTGTTGCTGGGAGGACAGAGCAGTGCAGGGGGACAGAGACGGGGCCCCCCACTAATTGCCTGTTTTTCCAAGGAGCCCTGCCTGCCCCGGGCGGTGCTGGGCCCTGGGGATTTGTCTCCCTGCCAGCCCAGCTGCCTTCGCAATTACTGTGTTTTGCAGGGTAACAAAGGCTTCTCCCAGCACAGGCTGAGCTGGTGCTGAGGAGTTTTTCTCTTACAACACCTGGGTGCTTAGAGACGCTAATTTGGGCCTAAGACTTCCTTCCCTCCCTTTTTCCATCCCCTCCCCTTCCATCCTGCAAGATTATTAACGAGTTCGGGCTTAATGACTCAAGGAGGTGTGTCATTTAAGTGTCACAGAAGAGGCTAAGTGGAGCCAGCATCTGCTGGAGGAGGAGAGGGGGTAGAAAGAAATGCAACCCCTCCCCAGCTAAAGAGTTCCCTGCAGCCGGTAAAGTTTTACGCCAGGAGTCCCTTTTTCCCAGTATCCTTCCTACTGCGGCTCCCCCTTGTGCTGTGCCTTCAGCCCCCAAAGCCCCCGCTGTTCCCAGTCGCTCATCACCCACCTCGCTCTCTGCAGATAATTTGAGGTTGAGGGTGGCCGAGGCGGAGAGCTGGGCGCTGGTGGGGTCGGTGGCTTGGTGGGGACATAGATCCATCTCCTGGGAGGCCACTTTCTAGGACACAGAGAAGAGCGTTCCTGGTAGGGCTGAGCAAATGCTCTAGGGCTCAGGTTTTTGCAGCAGGGCGAGAAGCAGGTGCCACTGCCTTCCCTCCTGTGCTGGCCCTGACAGTGGCCCCTTGGCCATCTTCTGCAGCAAAGGGCTGAAAACCTCACGCTTCTTCCCCAAAGAGTCTCTCCCAGTTTGACGCTGAAATGCCCCATCCTTCTGCTCCCTAGGAAGACCCGAAGGCAGCGATGGGAGCCCAAAGCCCAGCTCTACCAGTGTTTCAAGAGCAGCCTCATGCCTCTTAACACCCCCTAACACACGTGTACATCTGTGGCAAGGATGCAGCGAGCCAGGAGGTCAAAAAAATAGAAAAGAAATGAAGAGGGGCTTTGTGCAACTGGTGTAAATATCAAAACGCAACATTGACTTGAGTTCCTCGTGGCTGGGGACAGATGATCAACGCGTCAGGGCAGCAGCACCCACGGACCGTGGGACAGGAGGTGACTCTGAGGGCTGCGTGGGGCTGACGGTGGCTCTCGTACCCGTCCGGCTGCTCCGTGCTTTGGGGGCTGCCTCTGCTTGTACAGTCGGTGGCAGCTAAACACTCCTGGGGTTTCAAGAGCAGACTTGCCTTGGAGTAAACCTCTTAAATTATTTATTTATTTATTTATTTTATTATTATTCTGGTTTTAATTGTATGTCAGAATGGATGCAGGTGGTCACCATTACCAGTATTTATTTAATGTTTTGGGTTTTTTTTTTTTTTTACAATAAGTTATTTTTGGATCTGTTTGTTTGAATGTACCCATGCCGCTGTTCTCATGTAAAGGTTTACGGCGCTGGCCCTTCTCGGCAAGGCGGCTGGAGGAGCGACGGTCGCTCCTGCTGCCGCTGTCTCCCTTTGGCTGTGCTCTCTGGAGCAAGGCGGACAGCGTGCGATGGCGAGAAGGATGCGGGGCAGAGCTGTTGGTCTGTTTTCATGTTAAAATCTAGGGTTTCTCATTAGATTTGTGCAGGAACGCAATGGATGTCACCAGAGAACTGGGGCTAGGATCTCGCAGAGGTGACGGCGAGGGTCTGCTCACCGGGCAGCCCAGTGAAGTTTGCAGTGCTGCAAGGGGAAGTCTCGCGCCGGCCGGGTGCCAGCTGGCTGCTGCTGCTGTTTCCCTTGGCTCCGCACGGGCACCGCTGGTTTCCCTGGGAGGATGCCGTCGCTAGGACTCCCCTCCCGTGTTTATTGCTGCGCAATGACCCGCTCATGGAAAAACTAAAGGAATGAGACCGTGAGAGAGTGATCCATGCTGAAGATGCTTGCAAAATCCAGCCTCTGGTGACAGGACCTAACCGAGTCTGTGCGTGGATGTGTACATACGTGTGTGTGTATGTATATGTGCACCTGTGTGTATACGTAAGAGTTTCCCTCAGTGGTGGTATTTATTTTTTAACTTATTTAAGATTTTTAGTACAACCTGGAACATTATCCTCCCTGTCGGTGGACAACCGGGTTTTCCATCCGTTTGCGAGAAGCCCGTGAGCTTTTCTGTCTCTGTGCCTTTTGCTAGTGCTTTTTTTTTATTATTTTTTAATGTTGTTTTGTTCATTAATCACTTTTACTGATTTTTGCTCTTCATCTGGCATCTCGGATTGCTGCTGGTGCTCTCTGCAAGGAGCAGTGTTCACTGGGTGGAAAGCAGCTCGGTCATTTCAGTGCTGGTGAATCGCTGCTCTCCTGTGGCCAGCTGCACAAGGGATGCCCAGGGCCGGCCGTGGCCTCATCCAGAGCAGCAAAGCTTCAGGAAAATCTCTCAGCTATTTTTTGAAGGCTCTGTCTCAGAGGGTTTTGCTTTCCTCAAACACAGAGGCTCTTTCCTACCCACGATTTTGTTTCCATCCCGCAAGCGCCCTGGTTGTCTTTCCCTGGCAGAGCGCATGTGGCAGCACTAGCTCCCAAATGTCCCCTGACCCTGGGGTCGCACTGCCCTTTCTCCCTGCACCTGCTTTCTCTCTGGGTTTGTCACGCTGAAGGAGGCTCATCCCACCTCTCCGAACCCCAGCGCTGGGGCCAGGCTCCAAAAAACCCAACCCAATCTCTGCAGATTCACTGGAACGCAAAGATAAGGGATATTTCAAAGCACTGTTGTGGTTTTTTCTTTTCTTCGTGGGTTGCAGCACTGGGTTGAGCTTTGCTTTATGTTGACTGCAACGTTTCTCAATGTTTTTGTTGTTTTGGGGGACTGAAGTTGTACCAAACTTGTCTGCAACAGCCAATCAACGTTATTTTGCTATGCATTGTATATTTATTGAACAGGCTGAGAGGTCTTAGCCTCTATTTAATATTTATTTCTTTTATTTATTGAGCATTAGTTTTAAAAAGCTGTTTGGTCTTGCCATTGGGTCCATGAAGGCAGGAGCCTTTGAGGTGTTGCCGTGTACATTGGAGAGAGGTTATCAGAGAGGTGAATCGCTGAGGCTGGCACCTGCCGGCGTGGAGGCATCTGGCAGACAAATTAGGCTCATTTGGAGCTCAACCACCAGAGGTTTAGGGAGAAACTTAATTTAGATGGAGATGAGTAAGGCAGGGAAAAATCCTCTGTCTTTTTGGACCAGCTTCTGTTGACAAATCACAAGCCCCTGGAAAGGTGCGGGGCGTTCGGAGGTGACAGGGCAACTGTGGCAGAGGAATAACCTTGCTCTTTGGCCTCCGTGTCACACAGGGCTTTTTGGATCCCTGGGATCTCTGATCTCCCACCACTGACCCCCTCTTGGCTCTTGGTTACTGGGGGAAGGAGGGACTTGTTGCCCTTTCATCCATGTGAGGAAGGGGATGGAGTTGGTGACTTGCTGTGGTCTCTACCAGGAAGCAAGGCTGTCCACTGTGCCCCATCCCAGGACTCTCACCCTAGTGCCATGTCCTACTTAGCCCCCTTCCCTGAGCTTTGTGCCAGAACCGGTAGTTTAGCCTGGACGTGAGCTCGGGAAAGGTGGCCAGGACAGGACTGAGGAGGTCTCTCCTGTCCTCTGTGACATGAGCTGGAGCTTGCTGCAGGCATCCTCCCACAGCTTTGAAAAAAAGCTTGGGATGTGCTAAAAATCACGACCTGTCCCCGTGTTACTCCACCAACACCACAGCCATTGTCCTCTTCCCCTGAGTGGGAGGTGTTTGTGCTCCGTGGGCAGAGCTGCTGGGGCTGGTGGAGGGTGGACGTGGCTCCGGGATGGATTTAGGTGCCTAACTGAAGACTTTACCCGTTAGTATCCCATGGGGTTTTAGTACCTCTTCACCACAGGACAAATAATTCTCGTGGCTTTTGCTGCTACCTGGAAGTCTGCACGTGCCCAGGAGGGTCTCTGAAGCACCAGGGCATCTGTTGTGGCAACAGCTTCATGGTCAAGCATCCCGACTTTTGGGCTGTTGCCTAGAGGACACCACCATGAACATCACCAGCCTGGGGGCAGCTCTCTGCCTTCAAAACCCAGGGAATGAGAAGATTTAGAACAAAAGCCAAGACTGGAGAAAAGCCGTGAGGGAAACGGTGTCTCTGTTTTCTCTCCTGTTGTTTGATTCCTCACCAAATGATAGCAGAGCGTCTGTTCACCTGACTTCGCTGTAAACCTCCCTTTGCTCTCCATGGAAATGCACACTGTATTCTTTAGTCTTCCCGGGGTATTTGAGTTGTTAGCCTGGTTAGAAAAAGGGTTCCAATAAAGGTTCAGACAGTATTTCCTTCTCATCACAGCCCTGTTTTTCATGTTCCTTTCAGATCTGACTGCGCGTGGTGGGATATTTTGGGTTGTTTCAGCTGCTCCGCAGGGAAGGGCATGTGCCTCGGTGCCCAGCTGCTAAGGACCGGCTCCTCCAGGCACCGGCTGAAGCAAAAACAAGTTGCAGGCTGAGATTTCTGGCAGCTCTCCCTTCCTTGCTGGACCAGGCTCTCGCTGCCCTTTGCCAGGTGTTTCCCCGCCCTGTTCAGTCACTGGTAGCCCAAGCCAGTAATGGAGCCCTGTCACCATGGAGGGAGGTCACCGTTTGGGCTCGTGGGTGCTCTCCTCCGGGCCATGCCCTTTGCTGCCCGCACAGTCAAGCCCTGCACGGTGTTCCCGTGCCACAGGGTCCCGCTGCGGTCACCTCCTTGGCTGTCCCAGCAGGAGCCAGGGCCATCCCCTGTGAGCAACCGGCCGGTGGGGTCTCTTCACCACCCCAGATAACGCTGGAAGTCCCGTGGGAGAGCAGTAGCACCGGACTGGATCCCCGTGCGGTTCCCAAAGGGGCTCAGATGGGAAAGGTCTGGTCACAGCACGGAGGGATCGTGGGGACACAGGGCAGCGTCCCCAGGTCCCTTGGCAGAGAGAGGAGGCTGAGAGGCCGCTCTGTGTTCCCCAGAGCTGATGTCGTGGAGCCAGCTCAGTGGCGGGAAGCAGACAGGAGGTTTGGAGTGACAACAGGAGCTAAATTGGGATGGCCCAGAGAGGATGAGAGCTGGGGGGAGGGGACGGGTGACTAATGGGAATAAACAAGGAGACAGGGAGGATTCCTGGCTGGGGAGGGAGGATGGCCTGGAGCTATGTGGGGAAACGCGGGACTGGAGATGTTGGGAGGCTCTTGGAAACATGGCAGGATCATGGGACTGCCTGAAACCTCCCTGGGTCTCGTCCCCCTGTCCGTGTGGGCTGGTGTTTGCCTGAGTGGGTGCACAGCTGGGTGCTGAGGTGATCCCACTCCTCAGCTGAGCTCAGGCTTGGTGTGTGGTGATGTCCCCCTGGGACACCCCACTGTCACCCCTTGCTGCAGAAGCCTCCCTGCACCCAGGGGTGCTCAGCCAGCACCTGGGACCACGCCAGGCACCCCCATCTGTCCTCAGGGAGACCCCCGTGATGCTCGGCTGTCCTCATGCGTGAGGAGGATGAAGGAGCTGAACACGGGGGAGCAGCCCTGCCCTGCACCAAGGAGAGGCAGCTCCCTCCCCCAGCGATGCGGCGTCGGTGCGGCGTGAGTAATGCCGCTGGAGTGACCAGTGGCTGAATTGCTGTGCGGCCTGCACTGCATGAAAGTCTTCCTGCTGTAATTAGTTCCATCAAGTCCATTAGAAAAATTGCAGATGCTGGAGAGAAGGAGCGTGAGGCAGAGCCAGGAGAGAGGATGCGGCATGAGGAAGTGGTCCTGTATCCGGCATGACCCTCACTGATGACATCCCATCGTCCGGTGCATCCCGTTGTCCACCCGAGCTGTGCTGGTGCCCTCTGGGCCCCAGGGAGCCCCTCATTGCCACCAGGTACCCCCTGCTTGTACGGTCGGGGCCGTGTTGCCTGGATTGACGCTTGCCGGGAGCTCGCCTGCCACCAACACCGTGCCTCTTCCCACGGCGCGCTGCCCGCTGCCCTGTAATTAGCCCTGCCGTTGAGCGGCTGTGATTACTGCCTCACCCTGCCTGCACGCGGCGATTGCAGCAGGGCCGGGGCACATGGCGGGGTGAGGAGGAGGAGGGCAAGGAGGAGGCAGGTGCTTGAGCTGGAGAGGGTCATCCCTTCACCCCTTGTTGCACGGCTGGTACCCAGGCTCTGCAGGCAGCCCCGGGCAGCCACAACCCGGCCGTAAAAGGGGTCTGTCCGCTGCCCCGCCATCCCCCAGACACCCACCCATGGGGTGCCGCCACCCTCGCAGCCCGGGTGCCACGGGTGACCTGTTTCCCACTCCAGCGGGCTGCTCGGCGCCACGGGGCCATGTGGCTTTACAGTGCGGGGAGCAGCTTGGCCCAGCCCCGCCGAGGGGGTATTTTTAACGGGTGACACCAGGGTGAAAGCAGCTGGCCCTGAGCTTGGGGGCTATTTTAGGCGGGTGGGCCGGGTGCAGGGCAGCGGGAGGGGGCAGCGGGGGCTGGGGCAGCTGCTGAAACACTCTGGCCCCACAGTGGCCGGGATCCTCGGGCCAGCGGGAGAGGTCAGCTGCCGCAGCCCAGATTCTCCACGGCTGTTTCATCCTCTCCAAAATACTCGGCTGACAGGGCAGGAATTGCAAAACACACCCCCCCTCCTCCCAAATCCATATAAATAGCACTCGCCCGGCGGCTGGAAGGTTAGAGAAGTTTCTCGGCTCCGAGCTCAGGCATTTATTGCAGGGAGCGGCAGGGAAAGTCTCACATAAAGTGCTGGGGAGCAAGAGGAGAGAGATAAGCTTTTTAATCTCGGGATATTCAGTTTTATTATTTTTTTTTCCCTCTCCTGCCGAGAAGTTTTATTTTCTTCTCACCGGTCCCTGGGATCACAGCCAGACAGGAAGCGTTTTCTCACGGCCAGAGAGCTCCCTGCGTCCTTCCTGCGCTCCACCGGCTCCTGGTGATTCAGCCCTGAATTGATTTTCTCCATCGTCCATCACCGGGTGTCGGGGAAGGAGGGAACCATCCCCGTGCTGCCCACTCACAGCTGCGCGCCCGTGTCCCGCCCGGGGTGGATGCGTCTCCTCCGGGACGGACTCCCCGGGGAAGTTCGCAGCCAGGAGCGGCCACACAGAGGCTGAGGCTCCGTGGGAGAGCCCCAGGGACACGCTCGGACCCCTCCGAAGGAAGAAGCCATGGCCGACAGCCAGATGCCCTTCTCCTGCCATTACCCCGGCAGGCGCAGCATCCGCGACCCTTTCCGGGAGCCCGGCTTGACCTCTCGCCTGCTGGATGATGATTTTGGCATGTCACCCTTCCCCGGGGACCTGACAGCGGACTGGCCTGACTGGGCTCGGCCCCGGCTCACCACCACCTGGCCGGGTCCCCTGCGCACCGGCATGACCCGCGCCTCCACCATGTCCCCCAGCTACGGCACCCATTTCGGGGGGTACCCCGAGAGCCGCAGCCCCGCCCTCTTTCCCCGCGAGCCCTGGAAGGTGTGCGTCAACGTGCACAGCTTCAAACCCGAGGAGCTGACGGTCAAAACCAAGGATGGCTACGTCGAGGTGTCAGGTGAGAGCAAAGGCACTGGGGAGGAAGAGGATGGGGCATGAAAAGTAGCCAGCCCTGCCCAGCCCATGCTGGCCCAAGAAATTGCCTTAAAATGCAAAAATCACAGGGCCCATGGGCTGTTCCGGGGAGCTGTGGGGGACCTGGCTTACGAGCTATGGTGGTTTGCCATACAAATGGGAAGGACAAAGCCTTCTTTGGGGTAAATCTCCCAGCTTTCCACCCCAGGCGGCTGGGAAGGGACTGCTGAGGGTGGCAGCACCCCGCAGCGAGCTGCGAAGAGGGGCCCCAGCTCGGCTTGGTTAATTATAGCCGGGGTGAGGCCGGCGCGGAGGGAGATTCCCTTTAAAGGGGCCAGGAGTGAGGCAGCTCCGGTGCTGGGAAGCGTGGGGCAGGCGCCCCACAGCCCCCACCCCAACCCAGCCCAAGAGGCCCCAGCTTGGGGACAAGCTAGCCAGAAGCACATCCCTAAAAATTAAATTAATGGTGGGGACAGCGGGTGTGGGGCGCGTCACATCTGGGGTGCACCCAGTCCCGAGCATCCCTTCAGCCCCGCACCGACATCCCAAACTGCCCCTGAGTGCCCCAGGCTGGGGTCCCCAGGGAGGGGCTGGGGGCTGCCACACAGCACGGCTCTGGGTATTTATTTGGGGCTGACGGCATCACAGGGGCAAAACCGCTGGTCAGGGGGGGCTGGGCAGCCGCCGGCATGGTTTTAACTTCAGAGATGCTCCAGGCACAGGGACCTCCAACCTGACATTGTGGCAGAGGTGAGCCCAGCCTGGGGAGGAGGACAAGGGGGGATGCTGCCACCTCCAAAGATTTTATTACATCTGGGAGCTTTTTCTTAAGCCCCAGCTCTTGGCAGCCTGTGAGACTCCGGGCACTCCCTGGAAATATGGCTGTGCTGCGTCCCACATCTCCTTCCTGAGAGAGGCTTCCTGAGCCGCACTGGGGGAGGGAAACAGCTCTGAAAACCTTCCTGTCAGGTTTTGTTGTTGTTGGTCGGGGAAAAAAACAATCTTGCGGTGAGGTGGTGACATGGGGTGTTGCTTTTCCCCGCAGGCAAACACGAGGAGCAGCAGGTGGAAGGAGGGATCGTCTCCAAGAACTTCACCAAGAAAATCCAGTAGGTACCAGTCAGCCCTGGGGCGTTCCCCCGCCAAAGGGGCTGGGATGCAGGGGAGGCTGCCACGTCCCCTTGACCAGCACCTGAATGTCGCTAGCCTCTGTGGGACCCCGTCCCTGCGGTGCGGGCAGGTGGCAGGTGGTGCGGGGGATGCCACCATCAGCCAAGGGCTGGGCTTTGCCCCATGCCCCAGCTCACGCATGCAGGGCCTCCTGCGCCTCTTCTCACCCCAAAATCTGCCCTTTTGCAGCACGTGCCTGGCTGATTTGGGCCACACAGCAATTTCCCAAGGGAGGTGAAAGAGGAGGAGGTCTTTTTCGGGGTGCTTTGTCAGCCCCGGGGCTGTGTTTGGAGCAGGAGGGGTGCACGGAGCCGTGCTCAGGGTGCCAGCGCATCCCCCGGGGCTCAGCAAGGCACGACAGGCTGACACCATCGTCAGCCCCAAAATACACCCCTGCATGTGAACATATATATATATTTATCTCTCTCTCTCTCTGAGTGATGTCAGTTAGATTGCTATCGTGTTGACTCATCACCACAGCTCACTTTGGCAACAACTGCAAAGGGCAGGGAGGAAAGATGAGTTCGGAGGCAGGCGAGCCCCAACCACCGCTCTTCACCCATGTGGGGGGCAGACCCCCGGCCGCAGGGCTTGCGAGGCTAAAGGAGAAGCAGCGAAGCCCAGGGCACGGGAAGGGTTTCCTCAGCTGGCTGCCGGCAGCTCAGCTTTCCTTTCCCACCCTAAAGGAGCCCCGTGCATCCCAAACTCCAGTGGGAAAGCTGGGGCGAGCACCGCGCTCCCTCCTGCTCGGCGCCCGGCAGCCGCGGCGGCTCCTTTTACGGGCAAGGCTTGCGGCTGACGCGGGCTGCGGCACGGCGATGATTTATTTCCGCTTTGCAGAAGCTTGGGCAGCACAAGCGGCCGGTGACATTCCGTCAAACACATCTGCCGGGGGAGATTAAACAGAGCGCCCACAGGGGCCAGACCGGCCGGGAGGCTGCTTCAAATATCCCCGGCGCATTCCCAGGCACCACAGTAATAACGTAGGCTTTGCCGAGCCCTGCGCCGGGGCTGCTGGTTCCCCACATGCCGGGGCTCCTGCGCGGGCTTCCCAAGGGTCGACGTCGACCAGGGACGTGGGATGCTGCCAGCCAGCAGCCACCCCGGCCCCCCGGCTCCTAACCCATCTCCTCTTTCCTCCCCTCCTGCAGGCTGCCCTATGAGGTGGACCCCAACACGGTCTTCGCCTCTTTGTCACCGGAGGGGCTGCTGATCATCGAGGCGCCCCAGATCCCCCCCTACCAGCAGTATGGCGAGGGCGGCTGCGGCAGCGAGATCCCCGTCGAGAGCCAGGAGGCTACCTGCGCCTGACCGGCCACCCGTGTCCCTCCCGTGCCCCGGCATCCCTCCTCCCCTCTTCCCTTTCCCCCCGGAACCCCGCTCCCCGGTCCCCTGCGGTGTCCAGACAGCCTCCAGCAAGGGTGATGGGTGCTGCTCATGGGGACAGTGGCACCTGCCACCCCTCGGGGGGGACCAGCTGAGAGCAAGGGCACGCGCGCTGGCTGCCAAGCCAGTGTCCTTGAGGGCTTGTACCGGTCTGAGGCACCAGTAGAGTTTTTGTGCCCGTGGGGCCGAGCAGAATGGATGTCCTCGTTACGGTTGGTTTTTGCTCTGAGTCACTCAGATGGGATATTTATAATAGCAAAAAAGGGCCCTTTTTTCCTCTAAAATTGATGTGGAATCCCATAGCCCTGTGTCTTTTCCTCCTCCGTGAGTTGTTTTGTTTTGTTTTTTTTTAAACTACATCTCTGCAAAGGATGCACGTCCGGTGGCGGAGCTTGACAGCACGGCCTCCGTCCTGAAAAGTGCAAACCGTTCGCCTGTTTTGAACACTGTTTTGAGGTTTTGGGGTTTTTTTTTTTCTTTTTTTTTTTCCGAAGAGAATGTATGCTTTTACTTGTCAGACCTGAGGAATAAAACCCAGTCGATGTTCTTAGCCTCTGCTTATCTTGGCTGAGCCCAACGAGGAGGGCGCAGGGCTGCGGGAGGGTGGCAGGAGGAGGGGGGGATGCCACCATGTGCCACCTCCCAGCCCAGCACGGTCCTCTCCACAGGGAGAAGGAGAAGAGGGATGTGTGGGGATGTTTGCACAGATGAAGCATTTGCTGGAGTCTGTGAATGCTAAGTCCTGGCTAACACCACGCCGGGGAGGCACCGAGCCCGAGGAGGACCATGACTTCATCCTTTCCTTATGGCCTTGAGGGGCTGCAAGTTTTCCTGCTTGGAGTTCCTAAATCAGCCTCTGAGCTGGAAAAGGCAGGTTCGCACCATCCCCGTTTCCATCTCAGCCTGCCAGCTCCCAATCTGCCAGCTCTGCAGGGAAGCACTTCCCAGATAATTCCCCAGTGGAGGTACCGGGAAATGGTTTCCGCTGGGCTCCGGACTCAGCTTCAAAACCAATCCTGGGGGCAAAGCACCCAGTAAGGTTTGTTCACATACCGCAGCACCCGGGGCTGGCAGAGCAGAGGTGCCGATGGGCAGCAGGAGTTTTTCCATTGATCTGTGTGACACCTGGATCCAGCACCCAGTTTTCCGTGTCACCAGGACCTCGGAGTTAAAAATACCACCTCACATGCTCCTCTCCGGCTCATGTGGGATGTGGTTACCAACAACAGAGCTGTAAACCCCTGCGCTCGGGGCCGTGACAGTACCTGCACTCCAGGTCACAGAGGGGAAGCTGGGGGTCTCGCCACAATTTTATATATTAATTTTAAACAGTTTTTAGGGAGCCTGGAGGCCCCAGTGGTGCACAACACCCATGAGCAGGAGCCAGACCTGGGCTGAGCCACGACAGCCCTGCCAGGTGCAGCTGTGAGCACAGTGCTTTTTATGAATAAAATATAATCCTCAAAGTGTAATACTGACATCAAGATGGACAGCAAAAAAAGTCATGAGTCACAGTTCCAGCCCTGTGTCCTCAGGCTGCTTGGAGCCATCGTGCCCCATGGGTGACACCTCTCCAGCAAAAACTGTCCCTCCTCTTCCTCACCCCTTCAAATATATATATATATTTTTTTTTTTTCAGTGTTTTGAACATCCCCAGCCCTGCAGCCCCCCTGCCCCAGCCCCAATCCCAATTTTGCCCCCAGCGCCCCATCCCCTCAGTGCACTTCCCACAGGAAGGACCCTGAGGGGAGCACGCGTGTCCCTGGGGCAACCCTCAGGCTCCCACATCCTGGAGCGAGCGGCTGGACGCTGCCCCACAGCAGCCCTGACGGGGCTGGGCAGTGAGGCCAGGAGCAGCTGGGGGTGGCAATTAGCCACAGGTGAGCCCCCCTCCCACCCCGGGGTATATGGGGAGGTCCCCAGGCTGCAGCTACACCAGTGCTGGGGCAAAGGGAGCCCTGGGCTTGGCTTTTGAGGCTGCAGCACAGGTGAGGGCTGCTCCAGCCAAATGAAGGCTCCCTGCCTTCTCTCCTGCAGTTTGGGTAAGATTTTTTTTTTTTTTTTTCTTTAATCACTTTCTGTTTTATCTGGTTCTGCTTTTGGATTGATTCCTTACTAATGTCTTACAAAGACTGCTGGAAGATGCATTAGCAATAACTTCTTAATGGCTGAGGTTGGCATCGGCAATTAGCGCTAAGGACCACTTACACATGCTTGGACCTGTGCAGCCAGCGCCTTCTCAAGCTATTGGATTGTCTGGAGTATTGTATACTAATGAAATAACTGTAAGTGGAGATCTGTTTGTCTTTGGGTTTATTTTTTTTTTTTAAGTATGACCTGATTATGGAAGTGAAGGAAGCTTTTAAAAAATAATCCCTACTGGTGTTTCTGCAAATGGAAAAATAAACTTAGAAACACTGGGGTATTTCTGTGTCAGTGTCTGAGGAGGACGGAGTGAGAAATGTGTGTTTCTGGGTACCAGGGTGCTGCAGAGCTGGGGGAGCGGGAACTGACTGCTCACCCTCAGCGTGCGCATGAGAGAGCGGCTTGGAGCCGTTGGACCCAGAACGCGCTCCTGTAATGGCCGCTGCACCGATTACGAGGCATTTCATGGGTGTATAGCGATTACACTGCGGTGTCATAACACATTATGGTTTATAGCTTAATATCAGCTCAAACAGGGGAACACTGCGTGCAGGACGTGGCTGTGGGTGAGCATCCCCCGGGCAGGGGGGAGCGGGCTTCCCGCAGGCCCAACCCTGGGGCTGGCCAAGGGGGCTCAGGAGGGACCGAGACCCAGGGCTGTGCGTTTTGGGACCCCTCTCACATGCAGGAGGAGGGGCAGGATTGTGTTTATCACAATTCACCCTGCACCCTAGCCACAGAAGCAGCTCTCTGCTGGGCCTGTTCAAATTGTTCCAGGAGGCCGGTCCTCCTTTATTTGTCCTCCTGGAGCAGCACTGGACTTATCAATGTCCACATCACTCAAAGACAAATTATTTTTACTGCTGAAGGAGTCAGAGGAGCCATCCTAATCAGTCCTTTCAAATCCTGCTCTCAGAGCACTGCTGATGCTGCCAGCGTGGGGCCATGCTCCCAGCTGGGGACGGGAGGGACCAGATGTTCGTAAGATTTTATTTTCTTCTTGCTGAGAAGTTGGTTCTGTTAAAATACACAATCACACCTGAAAGGGGCTGGTGTAATTAAGCAGTTAGATGCTGGACAATTTGCATTTGGCTCTTTATTGCCACTGGTTCCAGCACATGCCTTGCTGCCTGGGCAGCAGCCAGACCGTGGCTGCTCCAGGGAAGACGAGATGCTGGGATTGGGGCTGAACCTGGAAATCCAGCAGATCTTGATGCATCTCAGGACCACGAGCTTGCAAGCTCAGCTCTAAGCCCCAGTAAAGCTTTCCTGGGCAGCTGGAGGGAAATGTGGGTGGTTCCCGTGGCCTTTTTGTTTTGGGGAAGACCTTTTTTTTTTTTTTTTTTTTTTTTTTTTTTTTTTTTTTTTCTCCTAGTTTCTTTGCAGTGGTGATCCCTCCTGCAGCACAAACAAGTGACTCCCGGTGCTGCAGACATGGAGCTGGGGTGGGCTGATGGTGAAGGCTCCGGGCTGGGAATGCAGCACCAAGGAGATAAGGGGGCTACGTCATGGGAAATCGGCCGCTGCGGATGGGCTGAAGGACGTGAAGAGATAAGGATAAGGTCACCCAAGCCCCAGGAGAGCACACAGGGCAGCTCAGCAGCAGGAGGCTGGTTTTGAAGGAGCGTGAATAAACCTCTCAGCCTGTCCTGAGGAAGCCACAGGGGCTCCGCTGGCCCTTGGGAAGGCAGGGAAGGGGCCGGTGGGGCTGAGCAGTCCCTGAGCACCGGTTTGCACCCCGTCGGGACCAGTCTGGGCGAGCGTGTGGCTCTGTGCAGGGCACTGGCCTGTCCCAGAGGATTTATTTTCCTAAAATGGAAGCAAAAGCTGAATTGATTTATTTCGGTTGGCAGCATGTGGAGCAGGGTACATAATCCCCAAGAAGCTCCAGAGCTGTCCAGATACACTAGGCATCTCCAGAGGCCCAGCTGCTTCTCCCAGAAGAACCGAGTTGGTCTTATTTTCCGACTCCCCAGCTCCTGTGGAAGGACCCAGCTTGTGCCTGGGTGACGGCAGAGCCACAGCCAACAGCTGGCACAGCGGCTCCCAAAGCTGTGCGTGCTGTCAGATCGTGCTGCATGGTCCTTGGGTGGCCACAGAGACCCTTCTGTTGGCTGCTGGGGATGTCCGTGCTTTCCAGCTGCTCGGGGAGCCTCTCTGCACAGCTCTGAGTCTGCGGGTGCCGCAGGCATGCGGGAGCTCAGCCTATTCTCCTCCAGCATCCTCTTCCTTGGTCTCACTGTGCTGCAGTCCTCCTCTCGGCCTCTCCAGGTGACACACAGCTCTCACTTGCCAGCTGGCTCTTCTTCCCACAGATGATTTGTCTGTGTTTGCACAAGGCGGTTGATATAACACTTCTGGGAGCTTTTCCTTCCCAGAGCCCTCTGGAGCATCCCCAGCTCCCCGGGGGTTTCTCACTATTTCTCACACAAACCTGGGCCCCTTTGGTACATGCCACTCTCTCTTCCCTCAGAGAATATCCTGGGACTGGATGCCCGTACCCACCTTGGGATGGGACTGGGTGTGCTTGAGACTCAAGCCTGGTGACTCCCACCAGCAGCACAGACCCTCCTGTGTGGACAGTGTGTGTGTGACCATGGTGTTAAGCATCCCCAACTCCTTCCTGGGGCTGCAGCTGCTGCCAGGCACTGTGACATCTCGTAGCCACAAATTCCTCCCTCAAATAATGAGCTGTAGCTGGGGGAAGGAGACTTTTCTCCTATTTGTTTTCTTTTGTCAGTCTTTAAACCCTGTTGCAAATGCTGCTGGTAATTAAGGGCCATCTTTCCACTTGGGTGATGTGCTGAAGTGCAACCTCCTGCTCCAGCCAGATGCTCCACAGCAAACCCATCCTGGAGGAGAGGCAAAATTTGTCTTAATTTTCTTCTTTCGTGTTGCAACAAAAGGCTTCTTATCTGAGGCAGCCTTGGAAACCTCTCCTTATTAGAAGACCTCCTTGAAACATGTTATAGCAACTGAGGAGGGTGGTTATGAAGCACAAAAAGCCTGCAGAAGAGCTCATTAAAACAATAAATTACAATTAATTAGAATAAATCAAGCTAAATCATCTCCAGCATGAAGGTAAAATGAGGTGTGAGTGAGTGTTTTTAATAAGGCTGGTGCTAATCCCAGGCTCTTCTTTAAAGAGATAGTGAGTCCTGCTGCAGCAATGAGCCTGCTGCTGGGACCAGGGTGGAAAACAGACCCAGACAAAGGTGGGGGAAACTGGAGCTAACAGGATTTTTAATTGTTTCCCAGTCTGAGCTGCCTGACCCTAATTGCAGTGGGTTTGGGGGTAGTGCAGCATCTGCAGTGGCTTGCAGAGAGGCAGGCAGAGGTTGAGACACTTGTGTTTGCTCACTTTGGGTTTTTTTTCCTCTTTGATTTGTGGCTGTGGGGTTTTGCTCCTCTCTGTCATATCACTTCATCACACGCAGCCACGGCTAAATGACTTCTCTGCATAATTACAAGTGAGATCATCGTGACCGCCTTGGCTCGGAGTAATTTCTCCTCCAGTCTCCAAAGAGCTGTTCAAAACACGGGAGAGGAGGGAGGTATAGGGGGAGGCAGTGGGATGGGTACCCTGCCCATGCCCAGGCAGGCCCAGAGATGGGTGCTGGAAGGGGACACCTTGGACCCCTGCTTCTGTGCCAGGTGAGGGAGGTTTAGGAGACTTTGCTGTCTTCCTTGGTGACGTTAATACTTGAACCAAAGGTCCCAGGGACAAAAGACCAGCAGCCTGACCCACATCTAGGATGGGGCTTGCTGCCAGTGGGGCACTGGGGAAAACCTTCTGCAGCGTGTTAAACGCCCACATAGGACATCACTGACCAGAAGGTCTTTGAGCTGCCAAAGCAAAAGGTTTCCTGCTGAAATGCGTTAATTGCTTCTGAAAGCACCTGGAAGTGGGCTCAGCTCTTGGGAATGCAGAGCCCAGAGCCAGTACGGGCACTGGTGCCACAGCCAGGGTCAGTGGCGATGCTTTTGAGATGCCATGGCTTGAGCCTTCCCAACTACTCCTTCCCTCGGAGGGCTGAGCGCTAATGCCAGTGCTGGAGAAATGTTTTAGTTTCATTAAGCTTAAATGATTAGCTCCAGGCCTTGATAATGATACTTAATGGATCTAATATTTTTTTTTTTTTGTGATTATGCCGTTGTATACTGTGGTGTATACCATTAATAAGCTTCTTTAAACGTCCTTGCTTTCGCTGTCACAAATTATGTTCAAGTCTTTCTTATGCCTAAGCCAAATTAGCTGCCTAGAAAGAGGCTTTATCCCATGAAGAATTCCCAGCAGTGCCAGGAGGCAGATGCTGATGCCTTGGGTTACTGTGGATGTGTGGATTTGGCTGCAGGAGCTGGGGCTGGACCCCGTGGGGCAGTCAGGGCAGCCGTGGCAGGTGTTGCTTTCTGCAGGAGGTGGTGGAAAGCCTCAGGGCAGCTCCACTCTATTCAAAACCCCTTTCCCAGTTACCCCCGAGTGCTGCAGGAGGGTTACCACCAGCCAGCATCACCCCACATCCCAGGTTTTATCACCTATTGGTGCTCAAAAGGACATGTTGGACAGTAGGTGAGGGTGGTGAAGTCAAACATTCCTCACTCTTTTTCCCAGGAGGTGATAACCATCGCGTCAAAGATTCAGGATTTCCTCAGGGAAGGTGTACCTAAGCCTGGGACTCACCTGCTATTGCTGGACCAAACCTGTGTGGTGCCCATGCTGGATGCAGCCGGGGTGGAAGAAGGAGCATCGCCACTCTTTCCAAACTCTCCCTGAAACTTGTTGTTGCCCTTGGGAGGAACAACCAGGCTTGGCTGCTCCTCTGCTCCTCCCTGTCTGTGCCTCCTTCCCATCTCCCTGCAAGCTGATTAATCCATTAGGATTAACCTCTCTTTAACTCCTTGATTAGCTGCATTTTTAAACTCCATTTGTTTTCCTTTTTACATCAAGCCAGAGCCAAAAAAAAAAAAGAGGCCAATTTGCAGTGATACTGATTTACTGCAATTTCTGAAAATCAAGGCGAACATCAGGAAGGCGTGCTTGGCATTTCAACTCCCCCATGGCAAGCTGCGAGAGGCTTCACCCAGCAGGAGCCAACTCTGGGAAGAACAGCACAGAACCAGCATCCGCACGAGTTCCCGGGGCTGGACAGCCCGGGGCTGTCTCGGGGTCCTGCCTTGGCTGCCCTGGCACCCCAGCAGATGTGGCTGATGATGGTGATTGTGCACCCCGTTGCTGAGGCTGGGGATGCCGAAACACAGGCAGCAATAGGGACGTGTCAGGGTGAGCAGAGCTGTGCAGCCAGTAACTGTTCCATGGTGGAAGCTGTTTGGACTCCCTCACGGAAGGAACAACACTTTACTGGTTTTAACCCCATCTCCGTGCCCCATTCCTTCACCCCTTGCAGGTGAAATGGGTGCAGCCCTGCCAGCACCCCAGCCGGTACCCCAGCCGGTCACCTCATGTCGCATCTTTTGCTGGGTGCAAATCATCATCCCCTCGATGAACTGGCTGCTCCAGAGTGACTCCTGCTGTATTTATGTGATCATTAAGCTTCAGGGTGACTAACACTGACCTGCGCTAGCCTTTCAATTCATTCTCCAGTCATTTCCTCTGGCTGTGGATCAATATCTGAGCTCAGGTGCTTCTCCTTTTCCAGGCTGCTTGCTTGCAGGACCTTTAGAAGGACCTTTGAGACTTCTCTAAGGTTTTGGAGTAGCTCAATGTGTTTCTAAGCTATTTTGGGGCAGATGAGTGGGAAATGTAAGTTATGGACACATGCACCTGTGTGCACCCATATCCAATAGCCTGTGGGTTCAAATGTTTAGGCAAGCAGGTTCAAAGCTCTGCAAGGGAATCTTCTTCCCGTTACTGAAGCAAAACCAAGTGGAGGGCTTTGCCTCATGGGACTGCAGCTCCCAAACCTGTGCTCCCCTGCATGAGTAGTGTTGGAACTGGGAAAGTCTCTCAGGAGCCGTCTGTGAGCTGTCAAAATATATTACAAGCTGCAGTTGAGGCTTAAAAAGCTTCACACTGATGCACAATTTAGGGGAAGCATCTTGCATTTCCATGCCTTTACAACAAGCCTGTCTGAAATTGCAATGATATGAGAAAATGTTTTTTAAAGTGGCACCCAGATGGCTAGGGGAAATGGTGCTGTTTGAATTCTCTTCAGATAAATTGAAGCTAAAGGGATGTTAAACATTTTATAGGGTTTTTTTACCCACTTCCACCACCTGCTACTGAAATGACACAAGAGGAGTCATCAAACAGAGCAAGTGAGTTCCTTATGGTGCACCGCTTTGGAAATGGCCTCATCTCAATCCCACAGTTGATGGCAATTAACAGCGACAGATCCCAAACCTAGCAGGGTCAGGTCTAGCAGGCTCCTTGCCTGCTTCTCTGTGGAGGCTGGGATGCATGGGGGGAGCAGGATGGTTTGCAAGATGAAGGTTTTTCAGGGTCTTTGCATGTCCAAGGCGTGAGCCTGGAGTCATGAGGAGAGGCTATTGGACACAGCGGAGCGACAGCTCTGGGGCTGCAGGTGAGGTGCTGCTCCTCGGAGCCAGCCCCACCATAAAATTAGAGCCCAGGTTGGTGCAAGCAACTCTCATGCTAACAAACCTCCTCACTGTGGGAAGGTGGCTCACAGGGCTGGGATTTCTGGGTGGGGTTTGCCCAAACCACTTCTAAACAAGGAGAAGGAGCCACAGGCAAATCCCAGGGGTCAGGGCCTTGGGGTCTGCAGCGTAAGCGCGATGCAATGGCTGGAGCTGTATTTCTCCCAAGTGCAAGGATGGAGCATCTGGCTGTAAATCACCCCAACACCAGCCATCCCCAGAGCTGTGCTGCTTTAGGGGCAGGCTCCATCCCCCCGGCTCTGAGAGCATGCTGCAGAGCAGCATCACTCTGTGGGGCCGCAGGCAGTTCCCTCACAGGCTTTTTTTCTTTTTTTCCCCTCCTTGGCATTCACAAGTGAAGAGCGTTTCTGCTGCTGAGCTAAATATGTCACTTTGTCTTGTAGTGGCTGCCAGGTTTTAAAACACTGGCACCTTGCGAAAGCGCCGAGACAACAAATGCCAATAGGTAGGCACCTGGCTTTACTCAAGGAAGAACAACTGGGCTTTGTGGCTTTTTCTTTTTGTTTTTGTTTTGAAAGTAAAATTAGCGTGTTTACCTGGTCGTTTACTTAAGCTGTTAGTCACGGGGAAAGAAACGTGTGCAGGCTCGTTTGTCTCCTCCGACAGGTCTGGTTTCCCTGGGGTGGGCTGGGGTGCTCAGGGGAGACGGTGAGCAATAGCAGCAAATATGCAAGCCGTGGTTGTGTTTCCTCCTAGGAAAATGTGCTGGGGGTGATGGGAGAGCAGCCCTGGGCCTCCTGGGAAGCCTTTCCCCATCCTTACCCACTTGTCTCAGCAAACACCGATGGGTTGAGCTGCCATGGTGCCTGGGCAGCATCTGCACCCAGGGTCCTCAGACTATGGGTGCTGGGTCAGAAATTGCTGCTTCCAGCCCCATCCAAGCCTGGCCCACATGGGGCAGCTGCCCCTTCAGCCCACCTCTGGACAAGCCTTTTTTACACATACTTCTAAAAATTATTTCCAGTGTTGTCAGATTCATTGCAGCAGATGGGTCCATCCAGCAGGAAGGGCGATGCTCCCAATGGGTGGTGAGACGTCTTTGTGCTTAACACAAAATGGAAGTCACTGGTGGGGTATGCTGCTGTGGTTTTTTTCAGTGTAGCAGAGAGCTTGTTGGCTGGGATCTGCTTTAAGTTTTGGGAGAAGAAATCTTGGGCAAGATCCCAGCCGTTCTTTCAATGGACTGAGCCCGCAGGGAGCACCCGCTTGCCAGCAGCATGGGCTTTCCGACACGCAGCAGCTCTGCAGAAAGCCATGAGGGCTGGGGCTAGGTATTTTTAAACAACCTTGGCTGGGTAGGCTTTGCCAGAGCGCTGCCTTTTCTTGTTATCTCTTCCTGCAATTACAGAATGATTCAGTGACAGCTATCCTGCAGTTTAAGGTGAGAATCTTCCTGCAGGTACGACGTGTGTAACGCACAGCAATGCGTTCTGGTATGACATGGTACTGTCTTGTGTTATCACAGCTTGCGATGTTCAGCAAATAATCAAAATCTTTCCTTCAAACGCCAGGTTATTTTGGAGGGGGGTAGTCATAGCATCTATTATACTCGTGAAAACAGATAATAATAGTAATAGCATTTCGTGGAGTGCTGTTAATGCAACAAGGCTGTCACTTGTCACCGAGAATGCTGTGTGTGGCAGCCCGTTAAAAAGAAAGTCAAAACAAGGCTGGCAGCAGCCAGCCCGAGTGCATCAGCATCACTGCCGAGGCTCTGCGAGCGCGATTGTTTCCCCCGCGTCAGATCCAGCGAGGATGTTCTGTACTGCAGAGCTATGCTGGCTTGGCTGGTGCAGCCAGTGACGTACTCGTTGGTGGGGCAGCAGCGACGTCCCGGCATGCTGTGGCTTGTAGAGACACTGATAGAGCTGCCCCAGGTCTCATGTTCCTGAGTTGTCTTGGTTTTGGCAGAGATGCCCGCCCCGAGCTGGGCTGAGCATGCCCTTGCTGCCTGCCTGCCTGCCTTGCTGCCTGAGCTCGCTCCCTCCCAAACCCACGCACTGCTTAGAGGCTGCCCAATGGATCCCAAATTTCTGTCAGGGTCAGTGGATACTAAATCCATTCCATGGGATGTCCAGGAGGAGCAGGGGGTGTGCAAGCCCCTCGGCTATTCACCCTGCGGGATGGGCAGGTGCTGCATCACCCTGATGCCTGGGCGCAGTTTGCGGGTGTTGGTACCGGGCACTCATCTTTCTCCTCCCTCTTTTCTTTAAAAAAGCTATTTCAAACATAAAAGCAATGTGAAGACAGGCGGTTACACATCTGTAAATGTATCATGAATGTAATAAGGGAATTAGAAGGTTTCTGTAGGAATTCCTCTCCAGTGTGTTTGCTTCACAGTAAGCCATAAACTTTCCAGGGTCACAAAAGTCTATTTTTTTCACTTGAGGAATTTCAGCGTTAACCCAGTACACGCTTCCCCCAGCTGTCACCCCATCCGTCGGGGGCTGCAGAGCCTGCTGCAGGCAGGAGGATGCTCCCTGCATCCGCAACGAGAGCCATGGCGAATCCCCCCTGAGCCTTGACAACCTCAGCATTTTCTTTTTATAACGGAGTGGGGAAGGGAAAGCTCTGCAGAAGGGAAATGTCTCTCAAATCATCAGGTTATTTTTATGTGCATCTCTATTTTCTTATGTGTGTGTAAACACCTCCCCCACACACATACTGTTATCTCAAGGAGTGAATAAAAATAGCCGGAGAGTGAAAGGGGAGCAGGCGAGGGGGTGGTTGCGCTTTTTGGAAGAATCTCTTCAAGGTTCGGAAGCAGTGACGCCGTGGTGATAACATGATCTGACAAACCCTCAGCTTCTCTGAGCCAAAGAGGAATGGTGTTAATAAAAGAGATCTTAATGACTTTCGCTCTATGTTTCAATTTATTCTAACAAGCTGGAGCCAGGAGCATAGATGCTGTTGCACACCCAGCATAGCTCAACTGAGCCCAGCACAAGTATAGCCCAGCCTAGCCCAGGCCAAGCCAGCCTAGCCCAGCAGGAGGGTCCCCAGGAGCCCTCTGTGCCCACAGGGAACTTGGGGACACCCCAAAGCCACTGCTCCAGCCGAGCCTGCTCCAGCCATGCTGCACATTTCCCTTCCATTTCAAGATCATGAGCAGCAGCAACGCTCATCGCTCACCACTGTTATTGCTGGGAAATGTTCACAAAATGAGGCGGTTGGCTGTTTTACAGGCCTGTTTCTGTCATCAAGAGTGGAAAACCATACCTTTAAGCTCAAACTTTGAAAATTCAGAGCACAACCCAGTTGTTGGAGGGGGGAAATAGAGCCCAAAATACGTGAATCTCTCTATTTTCTGCACCAGTGAGTTTGTATTGACACTCCTGAAGGTATCCGCTGGGATGCAACCATTATACATCCAAACTGTCACAAATGGAAACGTCGCTTTCAAAGACAAAGGGTAATTTATTGAGAAAAGGGTGTCATTTAGGTGGGAGGATGGAAGGAAGAGAGACAGGCGCTGCAGAACTGCCAAAAGAGAATACCAGATCTGTTGATAGTCAGGGAACAGCTTTGAATTTCCAAGGCTGCCCTTGAGGGATAAGAAAATAAAAGCTAAGGACAGAAAAGAAAAAAAAAAAAAAGTCTTAAATACAGTGACAGCAGAAACCTGAAGGATCACAGTGAAAAATGGGACTTTCTCCTCTGTAACAATAACCGAGAAAAAGATAGCGATGTAATTTGTAAAGGCTGTTAAATTGCCACCAAAAATTGTAAGCTGGATGGAGGAATAACACTGACAGAAAAAGGAACCAAATGCCTATCTGTCATTGCTGGAGTATTTTTTGAAAATGGGACCAGCTGATGAATAGGAGTGAGGAAATGGAGCGGAGGAAGGGAAGAGCTGGGAGAAGCCACCCGCTCGGCTGGGCGACAGGAGCTGGTCACCACAAAAGCCTCCTCCAGCAGCCTCTGTGTGCTGCAGGAGGAAAATGTCTCTGTGTGTCTCCAAACACACACACCCATAGATCCATCTTTTGTGTTTCTTTCTGAATACCTCCTCCTCTGTCTTGGAGGGAGCTTATTTATGTGGAAATGGCACCAAGGAGCCAGGCAGCTTGCTCCTCTCCGAGCTCGGGGCTCCAGAGGGAACTTCTTTCCAGGAAGGAGCTCCCACTGACAAATTTTGGGGGAAACAAATTGCAAACAGCCTGGAGAAAGGTGTGATGATCTGTGCAGGAGCTTTGCCCCAAGACCCACTCTCGCATGCTGCTTGTGGGGTGCGGGTGCCCATCCCAGCGGGACGGGGGACCTGGGCACAAATTGCCGGGTGGGGAGACCAGAAGAGACTGGGTTTCTCCAGCACCAGCAGCACATGGCCCTGTGCACGTCTTCTCTGGGCCATTCCCAGCCCCCCTGGCCCCTGAGCATCCTGACAAAGCCAAACAGCGCTCTGGTTATTTTTAGGCCATTAAAGAAATGGATCTGCTGGGGAAGCAGAGTGTGTTTTGGGCACAACTCCAACGCATTACAGCGTTAAACCTGCAGGGTGTGGGTGCGGGTGGCTCCCGCGTGCCCACCCCGGTTCTCAGCAGCACTTGCAGCATCTGGATTGACTCTGGTTAAATAACCAGAGGGTGCTGGGGGTGACGTTTCTCCGCCAACAGCATCCTGCTCCAGAACCCAAAGCCACCAGCAGGTCTCAACCTGCCGCAGCCAAAGGTTGAGCTGAGGCTTCTCTGAATGCAAACCAATCAGCAAAAACAATCAAGCACCATTTTCAGATGCACAAGCGTGACTGTATCGATGCAGAAGCCCATTTTTAGCCATGAAGACTGATCAAAAATGCCACTTTTATATCTTCTATGTGGTGATTCCCTAGCAGATATTTCCCTTAAATCTCCAGGGCTGAAATTCCCGTGCCAGAAGAGATGTTGCCATTTGTATTAGGGAAGTAACTGAAACTAGTTCTTTCTCAAATGTTTTAGTTGGAAACACGCTCATACAGCCAGGTACAACAAAAGCAGGTGCTCAGAGAGCCGTCATTACTAAATTGTGATATTTCTCATGGCTGTCTCCAACACTGGGTGTTGGAATATTTCCTTTCAGCTGGAAACATCTATGATTAAGCTGCAGCCAATGACAAAAGTAGCAGAAATTGCATTTCCAGCTCCACAATTTAGCAGATCAGTGGGTGAGCACCTCTGGCCCCAACCTGTGCATGAGTGGGAAGCTTCTCCTGAGAAACAAAGCAGTGCAAGACACCAGGTTTTGGGGAACAATTCAGTCTGCAGAAAATAAAAATCCAGGGAGGAAAATGAAGCGGGGGGATCCTTTGTGGCTGCAAACGTCCCCCGTGTCCTCCTGCAGCCTTGGGGCCATGGAGCCCCCCAGCTCTGCTCCTGGGGCTGCGGCTCACCGCTTTTGGCCTCTCATGTCAGGTCACGTTGCTCCAAATCAAGAGTTGTAACAGCAAAGAAGTGTTGGACAGATTAAAATGCAGGGCAATAATAGCAAGGGTGGATTTTTCAGGCTTGAGAGAAAAGACGTGGGGGAGGGAGGCAGGAGGTGTTTCCAGATGCCGCATCCCTTTGGATTGCTCGCAGGATTCAAATGCTCGGAGTGATCCTGACAGGCTAAAAACCCCATCTGCTGGAAATCATATCCCTCAAAGAATGTGCTATTGCTGCTGATCGTCCCTGTATTTTAGGGCTGAATAGATACAGCATTAAATTCATCTTGAGTTCTCATTTGCCACCACTTACTGCTTGTTTGACAAGGTCTGAGTGAAGTTTGAAAGGCTTTTACTGAAAATGGTCATAGGAGGACCGAGATTTGATGGGTTTTCTCAAGGGCTGATCAGCATCTGCCTGCAGCCCCCAGGCCGGGCGCGGGGGGCCTGGGGGTGCTCTGCCACGTGTTCCAGGTCGCTGCCTGGGAGAGAAGCCAAGGATGGTATTTATTTAATTGAGATACTAATGAATATTACCTTTACTCTTGTAATGACATTCAGGTCTCCCGCTTCCCCGTGCTTTAACCACTCAGTCTTCTAGCAATTTTGGGAAGTGATATTTTGTCTACCTAAAGGCAAAATACGTTATTTATAGCCCCGTTCTCCCTTGGCCACAAGCTCTGGTGTCTCTAAGCTCAGGGGGACACGTGAGCTTGTCCCTCAGCTGAAAGAAAGGTGAAAAAATCCACTTCCACGGGCAACCTCACGCTTGGAGAAACCCTAAATTGGGTTGCTGGCTCCTGGTGACCCCCAGTGTGGGGTTTTGCAAGAGGAATCCCTTTTTCCCTCTGGCCCCTCGGCGTGGCAGCAGCGCTGCCATGACACGGGCGAGGCGGGGGGGGGGGGTTCCCGCCTCC
>WHYT01016566.1:157210-177265 GCA_009806455.1 Tetrax tetrax
TTTTTTTTTTTTTTTTTTTTTTTTTTTTTTTTTTTTTTTTTTTTGCTTTTCCTTGCTTTCTAACGTCACAACAGTTTACAGCTGGCCACAAGCCTACATATTAGAAATGCTCCATGGCAGAAGAGAAAGAAATAGGTTGTGCAAGAAAAGTCAGTAGTTCAGTAGTTGGAAAACAGCCCTTTATCAATTGATATCAATTTATCAAGGTTTATCACCTTGCTATCACCAAAACATATTAGCCATGTTAAGTACAGAGCATGTAAAACAAAAAAGCGTGTGCAAGCCCAGTGACACTATGATTACAGTTTCAGAGTTTGTAGTGTAATGTTGTAAGAAAGATTGTACTGCTTGTTATGGAAATGAAAGGGTGCATCATTTCATGCCTAGCTGAATGTACGTTAAGGAATGTCTGAAAGACTTTGTCATCGGTGTGTGCTGCTTCTATTTGAAATCCTATGTGGAGTGGGTATATAGGTATGCCTGCCTTAGGTTTCCATGGAGATTTCTTGCACCTAATTAACATAGGTGGATTTTGCAGGTAGCTTTTCTTTGGCCAACCTTCTCTAGTTTTTCCTTTTTCATTTTTAATAGGTAAAAGGGTGTTGTGGGGTTTTGATTTAGTTTGGTTGGGTTTTTTTTCTTTGGTGTTAGCCAGATACAAGTTGTGAGGTGCTTGTTTTTTCTTTTTTCAGGAATGATCATACAGGGATGTGGCTGTTGTGCTCTCGGGTGGGGGGGAGGAACTAACTGTGGGTGTTATACCAATGACTTTTCCTACAAGCTCCCTAACCTCTAGTGATAACTTCTGTGTGCAAGCTCTCAGCATTGTAATTGTCACATAGGACAGAATTCGTGCACGTTATCCAGCTGAGGTGACATCTTTGCTTCACTTCTCCTGATGACAGCTGACATACACTTCCAGCTTCCACCAGGGTCACTGCCAGCAACAAGCACGTGAAATTGCTGTTGTACGCATTTTATGGATAATGTTGATTTCCAGTAAATAGAATGAGTTGCAAGTATTTTTTTTAACTGTCTTCTGTAGCCTTTAATTATGGTTAGCAAGCTTAACGCTACACTACTTTACCTTTTTAAAAATAGTAATAGATGTATTTCTCGTTGTGAAAGACAAACACGGAGGATGTTTGGAAATGAATGGCCTAATGGCATGCACCTCTCTTTCTTCTCACCCATCCAGGGAGGTAATGACCCACCAGACATTTGCAATGTAATGATAATGTACCATTATATTGCTGCTTTTATGTACACGTTATTAAATGTTAGTAAGCCTGGATGTATGAAGGTTTTGCGGGTGTATTAGAAAGTGGTAAATAACTGGACTGTGGATAATTTGGCTATGGAATAACAGAAAGGAGTGTAGCTTTAAGTGACTGAACTAGTGGTCTGGAGCAGTTTGGTTATGTGAGAGTGGTGCTAAAAGGAGGAGTGGAATGAGAGATAAACAGGAACCGTGAAGTGAGATAGGTAGATAATGGTATCATCACAGACAGAACCAGAACATAGCAAATTATATAAGAAGGAAAGTTCAATTTTAAATATATTTTATCAAATTTGGATATAGACCTAAATGCAATAGCATTAGATAGTTTTGTCCCCTTCAACGACTGAGACATCAGATTACTGTTAGACTGTCCACTGGCTACGGTTGGTTTTATTAAGTTAATTTCTCTTTGTTAGCCTGAACTGTAAATGTATTTCTCTTAATTTGGGTTTCATTTATGAGCCCTTACTAAAAAGTTGAAAAAGGTCAGTCTCACCATTATTGAGGAACTAAAATTCTTATTTGTACATGTCCATGGACACAATGGGGAAATATTAGATCATATTGCAGTAATTCTAACAAGAAGACAGACAACATTGCCAACCAAGTATTTGAGATTATTTAGCAGGCATAGTGAAGCTGTTGTTGATGCAGAATTACTGACTTTCATTTTTTAAATTATTTTCTGTGATTTACTCTGCCACTTCAGTTGTGTGTCATTCTTGGCTATTTTAGAAGACCAGGAATCCTTTAGTGCTGAAGTAGTTGGTTTTATCACTGTTAATCATAACATTTAAGCACTCATGTACTGATAGGTTTTTTGAAACATTTTTCTTCATGGCCTTGTGAGACTGACAGTCATTACTTCTCTTGTACATTTGAGAAAGTGACTTAGAAATGTGAATTATCTTAGCTAATTGCATACGGAAAATACAAACCTGGTATTATAGTGAAGAACTTTCTGATCCTATCTTGGTTTTTACTGCAGGTGTTCTTGCTTTGTCTTTTAGAGTGTGAAACAAATGGTGGTATAAATGAGACTAGCAATAGGGCATAAGCTTAAGGAACTATATTTTTAAGATCGGACTTTTTATTTGGTTAAGAGTGGTATTTTTACTTTCTAGTGTTAATATTAAATCTTAGGTTGGTACTCCTGACCTGAGCCTAGCTACATGAAAATGTTATATTCTATGAAAATAAAAGCTTTATGATCACTAAATTAGTTTGACGTATTTCCATAACAGCAGCTAACTGGTAAGGTCCACACAATCTCCATGCCATTGAGTTCAAAACAGTCTAATCAATTTCAAAAGTTAGATTTCTGTTCCTAAAGGTTGCTTCTGTAATGAATTAAGGGAGGCATATAAAATGTATTAATGCATTGTTATTAAGGTTTTAGTAAACTTGCCAAATGTCAGGCTGCTGATACAGTCATGGTGCATTACACTTTTGTGATTACAGCTTGAGTTGTCGTTATAGTGAATTGCATTGCTCACCTAGGTTTGGGAATCGATCTGCAATATCATGCCTGGGGCAGGAGAGAAGTGCGTTACAAAGGTTACACTTTACAGTGAATATTCAAAACATTAGATTTTTAACAGGTTTAATATCTGCTTCTCTTAAATAGTGCATACAAATACTCTGTAGCTTACATAATGAAAGAGATAGACAATTTGTGATATGTGAAGAACCTGGTACTCCCCTGGCTGCAGTGTGGCAGTTAAAAATGACTTTTCATAACGGGAAACACTTTGTCAAATGGTTACTTTTGTGAGAGTATGGGCTAAAAACATTTTGAGATTTTACCAGAAGTGTTACGTTAGAAGTAAATGGTTATTGCTGTTTATGGGTATGACCGGTTTAGAACTTGCACTGGACAGCAAGGTTAACACTGTAATTCATGGATGAGTTTCCCATTTCTTTGTGTCACTCTGATAGCACAAGGGAATATTAGGGCTGATCTTACCAGACACTGGAGGATTTCTCTAATGTCATGTTCAGTGGAGTTATGTTAGGAATGAATGTATGTGTGTGTGTACCAGAAATGTAAGAAAATGTTTCAGGTGGGAAAGCTGAGCTCTTTTGCCTAAGTGGAACTTAGACACCTCTCTGTGTATGTGATCACTAGTAGGAAGTGGTAGATATTTAATTAGGGGCAGGGGAACATGAAGAATGTAGAGATTTTTGTATTCACATGAGGAAAAAAAAATAATTAGAACTGATGTAGAAATGCAGGACTAGATTCGTAGATAGGTTGGGTTGTGCTTGTGTAGCTGGTTCTTAGGATTCCTATGCACAAAGTTCACCCAACATACGATATTTAAAAGCACAACAGTGTTTATTGCTCTATTATAGCCTTGCATAAGCAGTTACAGTTCCTAGCATAAGCAGTTACCAGCGTATTGTTTTCCCTTTGTGAGAGTCTTACCACCCCAACTAAGCCAGAGACACTGCTGAGCAGGAGGGTGATGATCAGCAGGGTCAGAGCAGAGAAGGGAGGGAGGCGCAGAACCTTCAGGGTGTCCCCTGTTGTTCGTAGAGTGTGCTCTGTGTCCTTTCTCTCTCCCTCAGCTCTGAACCGCCTCTGTTTCTCCCCTCAGCAGATCCAGCGGCAGAGTACTGACCAGGCGTTGGTGCACGCGTGGCCAGCGCATGCAGCAAGGCCTGCCAAGTAAGTGCCCCGCTGGCTAACAGTGGTTCCTGGATAGCAACCACATACTGCTCAATAACACCCCTCCTAGCTCCCCTCTCTGAGATAACAACCCTCCTGGCTCCCCTCTCCAAGGTTGCGTTCTTACAGCTGTGTGCAGCTTGTAATTTCCCACAGTGGCCCTACACAGACCATAACTGAAATCCCTCACACATGACACTGCGTGGTCCGTAGTTGGGACACTGTGGCATCCCACAACCTGCACTCTTAAGCTTGTAATTTCCCACAATGGCCCTACATGGACCATCACTGAAACCCCTCACACAGCTTGTTTCTAGGATTTTCTAGATCACTTTTAACATAAATGGTGCCAAAATCCCTTTGCAGGCTGAATGTAGAGATCATATTAGCTATCCTTGGTTAACTGTGGACAACAGAGCAGAGCAATACTACTGGAGAGCACAGGATAGAAAGTGATGAAGAATGATGTATCCAGTTGGAGAAGTGAACTTAAATGAGCAGAGAACAGTTGACGTTTAGCCAGAACGCCTTGCTAATTCCCCCGAAATACTACATAGCAGAGGAAGAATCCTCTTTCTCATAAGGAAAATAACAGTTTTGGGGTAATTTGATCTGAATGCAGGAACTTTGAAATTTGTTCTTAAATTAGAATATTTCCCTGTGTAGGCAAAGTGAGTGAAGGCATTTGGCAGTGAAGGAAAGCATAATAATTAAAGCTTGAATTTGTCTGGCAGAGGAAAAAAAACATTTGTGTAAAATGAGATTGGTGGTGTTTTGTTTTCCTTGAGACTGTAGGATTATATGTCTTAAATTGCAAGCAGTGGAATGCAGCGCTTCCCAGTGCTAGGGTAGTTTCTTATTATTCATGAAATGCCTATAGAAAATGTTGAGTGCACAACAGCAATGCAAGGGAGGACTGTAAGCAGGGAGAGGAGGACATAATGGAATGTCGCTGCATTCCTTGTAGTATAATGTGACCTTTCCATTAAATTAATGTTATGCTGCTTGCACAGGGAGGAGAGCTAAGATAGAGAGTATTTTTAGGGGACTAAGTTAATTAGGCAGCTATATAACTGTCACTCTCTACATTAAGAGCTCAAAAGCAGGGTCTGGAAATGGAGGTATAATGTTACTTTGGATTCTGTTTATTTTGAAAAAGGAGTTACTCTGCGTTATTGTGAAAACTAGGCTGTGACATATTTTAGCCTGGAACCTGTTTTTCTGGTGAATTTCTCAATGACTTAATGCTGAAACATTTATCCATCCTCTCAGCTAATCTAACGTACAAAAGACAGATTCAACAGTTCTTGTTGGTGTGAAATACTCAGACATTTCATATGCCTGTCTATCAGCCTCAGTGGAGTAATCATGTAGTAAGGCACAGTTCAAATGAAACACAGCTAGATTTTGGTCTGCGAGTATTTAAGTTCATACACACCTACAGAATTTAAGAGTAAAAAGATGCTTCATAAAGCTGTTGTGACCTATTTAAATTTGTAATTGCTCATTCATACACTGCATCCATTATAAATCTTCCCTTTTTAATAATAATTTTGACTTTTTAGTTTCCTTACTCATAAAAGGCAAATTCTAGCTGTATTACATCAGGCTCCAGATCCCAATCCGCATGTTTGGAATAACCCGAACAGCTTTGCAGTGTCTTTATTTGTAATATTTTCTCTGCTGCAATTAAAGTTAGGTTGCATTAAATTACAGAACCCACTGAAGCCTCTGGCCAATCCTAGTTGCTGTGAGTGCACTCTCCTGTGTCTTTGGCCTTGAGCTAATGCCTGTGGCACTTCTGGGAGGGTGAAATCATGTCATTCCTTGTCTGTTAGAACAGTCCTTGGACTGCAGTACTTTGGTCTGAAATGCGTTTACTTCAATAGTTTTGGCCTTAGTGCCTCATTTCTCTCCTGCAGGTGCAACTAATGGTACCAGTGATCAGATAGCCTCATTTGTCTTCCATGCTGAGGATCCTGATCTGTCCAGGATTCCTAGGTGGCATCATTTGGTCCCACTTTGTGTCAGTCTTTCCCTTGCAGTGCTTCAGGAACTCTGCTCTGTCTCAGTTCATTCCTCCGTCTCCCCTCAAAGGCGTAATTTAACTGCTTGTACCCCTTCAATCTGTTAGCTCCTAGTTCAGATAGAGGAAGACTTACAGCTTTATTAGATAACAAACGATCCTCATAGCTCCCAAGCAGCAGGGCAAACAATTAGCTATTTATTTTAAGAATAAATGAAGTTATCTCATAACTATGGCTTAAAAATAAAGGACAAACGTTATCTTTTTCACTGGAGAGTTAATGACAAAGTCAAAGCTGTCATGTTTGACAGTTTTAGAGTAAGACTTATGCATATGGTTCGTGTCTTGAATTCCCCCACGACACTGATACCTTGTATATTTGTGGTACTGTCTGACCCCAACTGCCAGGTGCTTCTGGTCATCTTGATCTGCGGTCTACCAGCTGGCTGTGTTGGATATGTCAGAGAGACTGTGACACAGTACTGCAGGTAGTGAATAATGTCTTGTGGAGCCTACATGCAAAACATTCCCCGTTAAAAATCACACATCAGAGCCCAGCAGCAATGTTCCCATCCTGTCACATAACCTTTTGCCAGACACGTGCCTGAATACAGGGGAACAGGAAATAGTAAAGGTCTGGAAGTCCAATCATCGGTAACTTGTAGGACTAGTACTTTCTTGAAATGTAATGATACTGGCAGGTTTGTTGTCTGGATGGTGAAGAATCATGTGACTGCCATTGGTTCACAATGGTCAAATGCAACACCTTAAGCCCCAACGTAGCGGCAGTTTGCTACTGACAAAGACTTTTTCCCAGAACAAACTGAAATGGATGGATTGTGATTAATTTGCAGCGTAATGACAGCATAAAAGCAGGACTGAATTTAAAGAGAGTTTATACTCCCTTCCTAAATGTTATCTAAAGCCAGCATTTACTGCTCTATTTTGTGTTGATCAGTTATGTCACAGCTAGAAGTATTTTACTTTTATACAATGCATTTCTTGCGTTGACAAAATAATTGAAAATCTGTAACAATTGTCTTAGAATTAAAACCCAATCATATTCTAGTCCAATTCCATTGTGATGGTTTTAAAAACTTGAAACTGATCTCCCTCTAGTTCTGAACCTGTTTTCCAAAGTGGGCAGATTGTTCAAATAAAGGATCTGTTCAGTTGTACAAAGGAAGCCTCTTCTCTAAGGAAGCTTCTCAAATACATCAGATCAACACTCTTAGCTTAGAGCAGATGGTTAAAATATTCTGTCCTTTATGTTCCTTTACCTTGTTGATACTTTGTGTTAGGGTTATGTATTTACACATTCAAAAAACTGAGAGCCTTTGTACTGTAACAGAAAACCTCTTAACTTTTCCGTTAACACCTGCTGCAGGTGTTAGGTTATCTACAGGTATCTACTACACACCGCTTCAATTTTTTTTTTTTTTTCATTCATTTACCCTGAAATGTTAGAAATTAATTCCTGGAGTCAGTGTCAGCTAAACTGACAGTGGATCAAAGCTGTGAGACAAATTGCTCATTACAGTTCAGGGAGCTGACTCCTCTGTGCAGACAGCTGTACCATTGCTGGAGGCCTCTCAGGCACTTCACCCGCAAGCTCTGCCTCGACAAATGCTGCCATTGTTGGAGTAGCTTATAGGTGGATTTTTGTAAAATAAGCTCCTTTCAAACTCCCATCAGAGCCATTGCTACATCTTGGAATTGTTGTTTGTTTGGGTTTGTTTCTTGTCACCCTGTTTAGAGCTAGTGTCACTATGCAACAGCCTAAACTATAAACAATGATGTTAATCCATGAAAAATGAGAAACTAAACCTTGGCAGAATCCTAATGATCCCTATCCAGGTTTATCAGATGAAAGTGTCCTTTTTTTTTTTTTCCCCCGTGCTCAGCAGCACGGAATCCATTCAACTTTGCAGTCTTACAGTCAGAAATCACTCTTGCTGACAATGAGCTCACTTCATCATTTAGTGAAAGCAGATAAAAACAGATTAAAAAAACCCAAACAAACATCAACAACCCCTTTCTAAATAGTAACTTTGCCGTTTCCATTAGCTCATTAGAAATGCTTGAACCCTTCCCTTTTAAAGAAGCTGCTTTCAGTTAAGTTTTATGTATGTAATTTTTTTCCCCTTCAGGTATTTCACTTTCAGCTGTTCTCCTAAATTAATGTTAGTTTATACTGTCTATGTGAGATCTGAAGTGGTACTTGGCAATAATTATTGAGAGCAAGCTAGCTATGCAAGACACAGGCTTTGGAGCAAGGCTTGCTGGCACTTATTGGTTGTAACAGCAAATTGTATGAATCTGAGTCTTTGTGCTGTTTTGCTCTGAGGTCAGCTGGAAGACACTATAGCTTGAAAACACTGATTTAATGGCAGTATGACATACAGCCTTAAAACTAATGGAATACAAAATAGGAAATCAAAACAAAGAGAATGCTTAGGGAGAATGGGCCACAGATGTAATGCAGTCTGTGTGTGCAGCTGGCATGGCTATCACGAAATGTTTCTGAAAATAGCTGTCCTTTGGAAAGTCAGATTTTGGTGGTTTAGCTGTGGCCTGTTCCCTTATTTATGTCTCAAATGTTAGCATTTTGCACTGAACTTCTTTTACAAGAATATAAAGTAGTTACTAAATACTGTTTTTTTTTTTAAGTCAGAGGTAAAATGGTATAGGGCTTTATTTGCAATAACCTAGTCAAATCTGTACAAGAATGCTAGCTAACTTAATATGATGATCCAGCTTACACTAGGTACAAATGTGTGTGTGTGCATGCTTAATTTTTAGTATAAATAACACATAATAAAAAGAGGACATTTTTAGTTCAGTATGTTACATCTAAGTGCAGAGCTGTTTCCTAGGACCTTGGTTAAAGGGTATTTTGGACCTCATATCATGATTAAGGGATATTCTGTGATTTTGCATAAAACATAGCCACTAAGATCTTTTTCTTGACATGTTCATCTCTCATGTTTATCATGAGGGAGGATGAAGTTGGTGCCAGCCAGTCTGCGGATAAACATTTGTTCTGCTGTTGCAATATGGACCATATTTATCCCTGTCAAAGTATAGATTCAGTTAGGATCTTTGTTCCAGCAGAGAATTTGACCCTTTGACAAAAATATGATTGAGTGAAATTAAACAGTGCTTCAGAACTTAGTTATATTTCTTTTTGTAAACTCTGTATTTTCAGTTTATCTGGCAAGAATATATATATATACACACAAATATATAAATATAAAAAGCTTATATATATATAAGCAACGATTGTATACTCGTTTTTTCTGTGTAAAATGTTATTGGAGAAATATTTTAAGAAATATTTAAGCATTTTAATAATCTTAGTCTTCAACTTGCATCCAAAAATGCATGTTTGTTTTAGGGGAGCACAAGAATGACTGTCTGGAAAAATAACAATGGAACTGTCACTCCCATATTGTGACGTGCATGTGGTGAAAAGATGAGTCTTTTAGGGCTGGCAGATGCACTCTGTTCATTTTACAGGTCATTAAATTTCTCATTATACAAACTCAGTCATCTCAGTTTTTAAAATATGATTTAGAATATCAAAAGATTAGACAGTGTGCAAGATAAATGTAGGAGTTTAGATTTTGAAAGACAAAACATAATTTGAAAAACGATGGATAAATTCCATAATGATCCTACTATATTATTCTCATTGTCTAGCTATTCCATATGGAATAGCTACCTTCTGACCTTAGGTATATCGCTGCATCTGGAGTAATAGCAAACAAAAATTTTGTATTTGCCAATCTGCTTACAGATTCTGATTAATCTGTCTGTACTCTTAGAGGAGAGCATCTGTAGCAATAATTTGTTTATTATGGTATTATCCATCTTGATGTGGCTAGAAAACAGCATCCGTTTAAAAATGCTTTAAGGTGCTATGATGATAGAAGAGAATTAGTGTTACTAAACTTCTCTAACATTTCTTTGCAGGATTTTATTTTTCCTAGTCACTGAATCTTAGCAGTCTTTAGGAAAAACCTTTTTCCCTTCCTCCCCTCTCCCTGAACTGGATGTAATGTTCGTTTGCCGAAAGCCCAAGTTCTACAGATAATCAGCTATCACTTTGGAAAAAAGTCATTATGTTTGATACTGTTTGGCCTGTGTCATAACACATTTAGATTTCTTACTTGGAAAGCAATCTTACAGCTCTACTCCACACAGATTTTCCTAGGAAAGCCATAGATGGGAGGAAGTAATCAGCTGAGATTTCTGTTAATGTTAGCTTTCCGTTATTTTTTTTCCAAGAAACATGAGTCACTGTGATCCCAGAATAACAAGATTTTAGAGTGCCACTAGTGAGCCAGGAAGATACAAGTGAGACAATTGCTCCAACAAGCTTAGGCTTAATCTTTCGCTATACTTTTGACATATTCTTCTCCAACACAGTATTGCTGTCCAGCCTTTCCAACACCTTCAGGCTGCTGTTACATGAGGTTTAGATATTACTCAGCAAATCCAGAGCTATGAAACAGAACTCATTAGCTTATGCATTTACCCTAAGCCTAAGACACTGCTGTTTCACCAGAATGTGTCATAGTCCCACAGCTCATTCTAGATTATCTGTATGGATTGTCCAGAAATTAGACTCTTGACATAACCCTAAGGTTTCTCAGACCTGTAAATAAAGTAAGTACAATCTTTCACACTGATTAAAACTATGTCAGACTTTATAGCTGCTTACCCAAGTAGGTATGTGGAGAAAATAAACTGTCTACTGCAACAGGGCTTTGGTGAGTGTATGTGTTCACATGAGTGAATGCTGCTTAGCTTAGTTCTGAGTAAATAAAATGATCTATAATTGGAGAAGTACAAGATGGATCTCTTCTGCACAATACTGAATAGGACACCCTCAGTCTTCAGCCTAGGGAGAAAGTTCATTACTAAGAGACCTTTTAAAGTTTTACTGTGAAAGTGATTCAGTAATGTCCGTTATTTTTACTGTGCCAAGGCCAAAGTAAAGCCTAGGATAGAGCTGAAGATTATTGGCCTTTTTTTTTTTTTTTTTTTTTGTGTCCTGCTGAGTATAAAGATACAAGCAAAAATCACCATGGCTATTCCAATTATTCACAGATTTTATCTAGAGAAGAATAATGGTAAAACACATTATAGCATATTCCTTGCAAGCAGATAGAGTCATGCAATCTGAAATTACTATCAACTGTAGTGTGTTACATCTCTGTTATTGCAGTTCTAGTTCTTCAGTTTACCATGCACAAACACCTAAACTTTTTCTACTCTCATCTTAGAGTAACTAGTTTTAATTGTGGAAATGAAGACTACATTTTGTACCGCTTTTACTTTGGTACTTTATGCAAAATAAATGTTTGTTTGACTGTAAAGTTTGAAGTTCTGCAGATTCTCTCAGTGAGCAACCAGTGTCATACAGCACTGGAAGCTAAAGCATTGAATCAAATAAACTTGTGGTTTTCCATGGCATTGCTGTTCCCAGCTTCCATTGATCCTGCCTATCCTCTTTTAAGAACTGTTTCTGAACATCACCTTGTCCTTATATGAAGGGTGTGAACCACTTCTGGGTCTGGCTGCTGAGAGATCAGAGCTTAGTCCACTGTGAGGCTTCTAACAGATAATTCTCCGTATTCAAAGGCTTTCAGACTTCAACTGGCTTTGTCTATGTGGAGAGAAAATAAGTATACCTAATCAGACTGAGACATTCTAGAAGTAAATGCTAGGTAGACATAAAGCTAGCTCACATAATTAGGAACTTAACATCCAGTACTTTGACATTAAGTACCAGGAAAATTCTCTAAGCACCTTATCTTTTTTTTTTTTTAAACTCAAATACAAGTGGGTGCAATGAATTCTAATAAACCTTACTAACATCAGCTAGCAAGTATTCTGAGACAAAGCAAAATCAGCCACATAAAGCTGATAGTTATGAACTCAACTTTCTTGCATGAAAGAGATTTCCTAAAAGAAGTTATGAAAGTAACTGTCTCAGAGCTTGAGACACAAGTTTTCTGGGACTGATCCACTGTGCATTCTGTTTACAAGACAAAGCTGGGCTTGCTTATGCATCCCCAATTCCTTCTAGAGGCGAATTTAACCGTAATTAGTTGTTTCTTCTACCAATAGTTTTACTGTCCCTATGCCAACTAAAAAGACTTTTTTTTTCTTTCTTAAGATGAAGGCAGTTCTGAGATCTTGTTTGTTTGAAATAATGTCCTTTAGAAAGCACAGCCAGCTCATTCTTTCCTGTGAGTCTGGCATACTCGGCCAGCTGTTCTCTGAGAAAATTGTGCCAGGAAGCCTGTCATGTTGTATTTTTAAATATGATTTCTTTGTTTTTAAGGTTTTAAATGATTTTAAATCTTATGAAAAATGCTCGCTTAACAGTCTTTGTAGGATGAGATTTTTCTATTTGTTCACAAAACCAGTAGGACTGGTGCATGTTTGCTTCCGGGACCTCTCAGAGAATGCTTTTCTGTGGGAATGGATGCAGTGATGATAATGGTTTTGTCCCCAAACCCATTTATTCACTAAATGGGCTACACCAACTTACAAGAAGAAAGACTCCAAAGCCAGTTTCTTTCACCTCAGGCTATATGGCATATCTCACTGCATTGTCTGCATTATGTTGTCACTTAAAATTTTTTTCAAATTTTTTTTCCAGTTTTTTTTCCTGGGCCAATGATGGTACTTTTAGTACAAGTCAGTTCTGTTCCACTGAAAAAGGAAATAACTTCTTAGGCATGTCTGCACTTTCATCAGACCTATCAAAAACTGAGACCTATATTCCTGGGAAATTTTATTCTAATATTGAATTTCAATAATTTTTAAATTCTAGCTAACATGACTATGGTTTTAGAGAATAAAGGCCCAAATGTTGACCTATTTAATTTGCTGGATTGATCCTTCACCGCCATCATGTCTTTTCTGTCTATTGTATAGAGGCTAAACGTAATTGATGTTGGTGGAACTGGGATGATGTACTACCCCTGCATGAAGGACTTAATCTATGCATGAGTTTAAGATATAAGCTGGGCAGAAGAGGAAGAGAATTAGTTACTGCTAGGGAAAGAGTGTGTCTCAGAAAGACAGTTTATGATTTAAAAATCAATGAGATATATTCATCTTCCTAAACAGCCTAACTTTTAAACTTTTTTTATTTTATTTTATTTTATTTTTTTAAGGCCTCTGTTGTTGCCAATTCTAATTGTACTTCTGTGAAATATTTATTTAAGCTATTCAGATGTCATAGGGTAGTGTGAAGATTACCACACAGTAGTGTACTTTGTCTCAGGCTCCTGAGCCAGTTTAGCATTTGGCAGTTCTTTGCCATTGCCAGCTGAAGTAGCTCCTGACTATAAGGAACAGTGAGAAAGACGCAGAAGAATGTCCTAGAAAAATAAGCACTTAGCTACAGGCCGCCTTGGTGCTGTTTCATTGGTGCTGTGAAACTTAGTTTCTACAAGACAACAGAATTTCATGTCATGCTAAGCTAAACTTGGCTCTACTGTGGAGCAGGATAAAGCAGATGATCATTGTCAGGGACCATGTGAAGATTTTGATAACTAGTTAGTTGAGCCAGTCATCTCACCATATTTGCTATGAATCTAGATGCAAAATTCTGGAGATAGAAAACGGCCATTCTGCTTCCCTCCAGGAACAAATCCAAGCAAAGGTCACATCAGAGTGAAATTTTTTACTCAGCCCATAAAAAAATCAGGTTGTCCTGCTAGCTTATAAATGCCGAGGCTTCTAGAGGAACTGTTTGTGACTCTGAAGATCTTTAAGGTCCATGCGGAGTTGCACTAAGACAGAGAAAAAAGGCAGAGGGCAAGGTGTCACAACACATCTGAAATCCACTTTAACTCAGCATCCACGTGAAGAACAGTTGTGGAATGTTAAACTAAAGCATGGTTAAGAGAGGAGCAGGCTCAGAAATGTGCCTCCTGTGATGTTCTTCAGTGATATTAACAAATGCTGTTAAGATTCAGTCAAACTGTGGGAGGGGATCTGCAAGCTTTTGGCTTCACAGACCTGCTTTCAGTATCCTGCTCTTCCTATATACATGGTATGTGACCAGGGACAAGTCACTTATCTTGTTCTGCCTTCATTCTTCATGTATACCACACTGCTACTTGGCAAGAATGTTGTGAGGATTAATGTCTTTAAGGCAGTAAACTGCTACAGTAATGGGAACCATGTAAGTATTATAGATAGATAGGCTTTGCAGTCTTCACTGCCACTGGATGCTTTGTAGCCCCTGTAGTCCCTCCATCTCTGCCTAGCCAGAAGACTATGTCCCATCCATCACGCTCAGAACCAGCCGTGCTTAGCTACACATTTGTGACCTCTGGAGTGATTATTACTACTCCTATCTGGGAATGAAGCCAAGGGAGAGGTATGATCTTGCTCTGTTTTATTAACACACTGACAAGAATAAGTGCTGTGCCTTAACAGACTTAAATAGTAAATAATTCCTACTGATGTTTAGTAAATAAAAGCAAGTGTAGGGGGAAAAAACATGGAAGTTAGCAAAACAGAAGGTCTTGGAGTTCTTTGGGTTTTTTTGTGATCCCTGAGTGACAGGACAATTTGAAAATCAAACAACATAGTAAAGAGTTAACAATCTTTGCAGGTGAGAACAGTGAGCAGTGGCCAAAACCAACCACTAACTTCTGCATGCACTGCTGATTTATTGAACTAATATCCCTCATCCTCTTTTCTTTTTTTCTTCTTCTGTAAGAGAAGTGCTTTGATTGTTCTAAACATGGCTGTGTTTTAGTTTTGTGGTAATTTTCAACTTGGTGTTCTTTGTCCTCTACCAGGTGGCAGTCATTATGCTTTTTATTCCATGGTTTTTATTGATTTGGTCAAAAGTAATTAAAGAGATAATTTGTTCTCAATTACATTTCCTTGAATTTCCTGAGGCTGGTACTCTGCTCTCCAGCTGTGTCTTCCCCCAACTCCTTCTCAAATTAACTTTGTTCTCACTATGAAATAAAGCAGAATAGCATGTTCTTTTGTTTGTTGCTTTTGGATTGAATAGAGACTCTGTGCTGTAGCAGATATTGATCTGATAATGTTATTAGGTATTCCTGCCTTGGTTCATGAACTTTGATGTTTTTAGCATAGCATTCCAATAAGAAACCTTGTGTTAGACTAGCAGAGGAAAGAAACAAATTTTTTTAGAGATGTTTCTAGATGTTTTAACTTTCTGAGTGTCCTTTGTGCCTCAAGGGTTCTTTTCAGCATTTTTGTAATCTATTTTAAACTCTATTAAATGCAAGAAGCAAGTGAGTACCATTGTGGTGCAAAAGGGTTTTCTGTTTTTTGGTTTAACACAGATTACTTTCATTTCTAGTAGAGTGGTTTTTTGGCCATCCAAAATGTCTTTGGGATATTTGGTCTCTGGAAGAGGACTTGGGGAAACATTCGTAATTCAGACTTCAGTAGGGGAAAGTATCTAGAAAACATTGGCTAAGGATAAGTAATATTTTCTTTGCCAGTTCCAACCAAAAATGTAAAGAAAAGGCTCTGGGAGTACTGCATATACCTAAATTACTGGCATGTTGCAGAGAGACTATGTAAATGACAGGAACAGAAGACAAATATGAGCAGCATAAAGAGAGATGTCATATAAAAGTGATATGCTTTTTCTTGCGTTGGTTGTTTGTATTGACTTCCAAGGACACATTTCAAAATTTTCCAATCTCACATTTTTCAAATCGTCTTAATGAAAAGAATTTATGGCGACTATAAAGATGGCAACTCAAAGTAGTTGCTTAAGGGGTTAAAAGTAAGTAGGGTAAACGCACTGTCAACAATGGTATTACAACTGAGATTTATTTGATCCAATTATTTTACAAAACTTATTAGAAATAGGTAAATATTCTTTGGAGACAAGAAAATAAAAAGGTGGTTTCTCCAAGGAATATGGTGAATGGAGGGAAATTGATGGAATAGACAATACCCAGCTATTCAAACTGATTTTATCATGGAAACAACAGTCCTTCTGTAAATATATTTTCCACCACTGTAATATCTGAATACTTCATAAATGTTAATGAAAGAGAAGTGTTATTTTTCCCATTTCAGACACAGGGAGTAGAGCTGAGGCACAATGAGCTATGGAGTCCGTACTAAAATTCATAGTAAAAAAAGAAAAAGGCTTCTGCTAGCTGGGATAAGGTGTTAAATGTTTTATTTAGGATGTCAGAGGAAATTTCTGGCAGAGGTGAAATTGAATCTACTTATTCCAAATCTCATTCTCATGCCATCACTAGCAGACAACCTTTCTCTCACTTTTAGCTGCCGCCTCCTGTTTTCCTGATACGTCTATATTGACAGTAACATGTTAACTGGTGTGTGGAAGGAGACCCAACAGGACTGGAACTTCCTTGCTCATTAGAACTACCCATGGTGAAACAGTGGGATGAGTGCCCCTTTCCATTGATACCGGGACTGTTCCTGACCAGAAACCAAGGAATGGAAGCTGCTGCAGTCGCTCTTATCTAGTGCTCCCCTTGGCAACATAGATTCTCAACTGCAAAGTGCTTTGCATTATTGATATGGTATGGCACAACCTTAACAAATCAGCTATCTTGTCTTTGCTGATATGTATATTTATATCTGCAGATTTAGTTGTGACTTTTTTTTTTAAGCTGAAGCACTAAAATAGCATTACTCTTAAAGAAATCTTTATTTTCTGCAATATATTCTTAGTGAAGTCCTTTGCCTCAGAGTCTCTTGTGCTTAACTGAAAATTCTCATTTGGATCTGATGTTCCCACATTCTAGTGAAAGGTCAGAAAGGGTCAGGATTGAGCAGCAGCAGTAAAAGAAGAAAAATGAAAAAAAAAAAAATATCTTGAGCACTTGGCTAGAATACTGCCTTTAAAATTCAGCATTTAGAATCCCACCCTGCAGAACAGCAGTAGTCAACTTGGTATGTAATGCTTCACAAAAGCTTTCGAAACATTTTTGTAAAACTAAAAAAATATATTTCACCAGGTCGATCTTGCATTTGAATCACTGAATGTTAGTTTGTGATGAGGCTATGCTGACGTATTTTCGTCAAAACACGTTCACAGTTTGCAAATGTAATCATAATACTCCTATTCAAGTGATATATTAGAAAGAAGAAGAGTGCAATAGGTGTGTCAATCTGCTATTTTTGACAATAACGTATAAACTTAATGAGTTACCCAGAAACAAAAAACTTCAGGAATTGCAAAGTAATCAGGTTGTTTCACCAGCTTAAACAAAAAAAACCCCCTGAAAATATGCAACCTAAAAGTATGCTTATTGTACCTTAATTCTCCATCTGTAGCTGGCATATACTCCACCAACTCAGGCTATTTCCACAGAAGGATTTGGATTAGAAAGTTGGATATTTTCAAAACTTACAGAATGACATCTGCAAAGATGACAGGTGTGTGAAATAAAGAGAATGTTTAATAAAAAGAAGGATTTGTCAGAGTTGAACTATTTTTAATCTCCAGAATTATTTAGAAGAGAAAGTGGAAGTATTTTTGAATTGGTAGGATAAAATCTAGAGTCTGCAGGTGGTGGTTTTCAACTGAAACTTTAAGAGCTTTCAGTTTTCTTTCTAAATTTGAAGAGGACACACAAAGGGCTGTCTGCGGCAGTAAGCAGGATTGCCAGGGCTTCTTTCTGCCACCTGTGATAGCCCTGACAGGGGTCACCTCCAGGTCCACAGGAGTGGAGCTATAGACAATCAGATGGCATCGAGCTCCACCTACTGCGGTATTGCTGCAGTTCATGTCACCTAGAGCTGCTGGATGCGAGCTCAAGAAAAACGACCGTAATCACTTTTGTGGAAAACTTTTGGGTCATTGCCTCGTGTAATCTCACTTTAAGATGATATTTCATGTATTACTTTATGATTTTTTGATTTTTTGTTTTTTAAATTGTTTGTTACATATGGAGTTGTATGAGGTTTTGTTACTTCGCTATAATGAAAGCAGGAAATGATCACTGAAACAGGGTTTTTGATGGCTTAAAAGCAAATTAGATGAACAATCATGACAGTCTTCATCAGTTGGAAACACTAAAAAAACCCCAACACCCAAACTCCAAGGATTGTTCAGATTGTCAGGATAATATATTGTTGAATTCAACAAATTAGACATACTGGTATTGTTTTCTGTTTTTTATATCTGCACCGCAAATTAAAAAGCGTTCTACTGTTCTATAATTACGTACTGTTACTGTTTTAAGCTCAGATTGCATCTTTTCAATACATGACAGTGTAATGAAAGATAATGTTGTAGAAAAAGAAACTGTTCCCTTCCCTTTTCTGTGATAAGGCTGATGGAATCACATTATCAGTGCCTGAGTGGAGGGGGTGGCGTATGTGATACCTCCCTCCTCGAGCAACTGGGCAAAGCTCTCTTTCCTTTCCTCATGAACTGGCAGAGCTGGTTGGCCAGGGGTAGGATGCAGGGAAATGTTGCACCTGAGAAAAAAAAATTCTGAGTGCTCTGTGGCATTAGACACTTGCAATGAATACAGATAGCTGAATGGCTCCAGACCCTATACCAGTTGTCAGTGTACTGGTGCTTTCAAGCTATTGAATCCTTAGGGATACATTCCACTGCTTTCCCTTCCCTTGAGTAGTAAGTTATTCTGAGAGACTTTCAACTGGGTTTAGTCACGTCATTCAAGATATTGCCAGCTGTGAAACCAATGGCGCCTGGCTGTTGTCCACATTTTGCTGCTTCTGAAAAACAGAAAGAAGTGTCAGGAGCAAAGCAGTCTGGGAATTCTGCTGTTCGTGGAGTGTTAAGATGCTTCTGCTCCAAGTCCAAATCTAATTTCTTTGAGCTTCATCTTTAAATACAGATAATGTGAACAATTTTTAAAAAAGAAGCGAACAAAAAAGTCCCACCAGCATCAAACTGCTGCATACTATTCCCATAGCAGAGATGATGAGAAAACTGACACAAGTTTATGGTTTTTGGTTTTGTTGCTTATTTGCTATGGGATGTTGCTGTGGTGGTTAGATTACAGATTACAAATAGCCAATGCAGAGAAGATAGCCATATGAAAATAATAACTGACAAGGAGAAAGATGATTGAAGGATGTCCAAATACTTAGAGTACAATGAGAAATCCAAGAAGTTCTCAAAAAAGTGTGCCCTGATAAAAGTTAAGTATTGCCCAAAATATTAAAACTTTCCCAATTTTAAAATCAAACTGCTTTTGAACCAGCTTCTGTGAAGGTGTTTCACCTACAAAATCTCTTCCGTCCACCTGGCACCTTCTACTTCTAAGAGTACTCTGAAATTTAGGAGGGTAAATCAGGGGAAATAAATGTTTCTTTTAGCATTATTTATGTTCTGGATAGATCATTTTTGTTCATGAATATACAGAAATGCAGTTACAAATATTTCAGACTTCTTATGCTACAAATTACTTTTGTTTGTTTGTTTGTTTTTTAAAAAAAAGGTTTTATTTGGCACCTCATTTCTAAAATCCAGTCTACTTTTGAAAGCCTGTTTTCACAGATAAAGACACTTAGTATTCAGAATCTACTTCTTACTACAAGTGGTTAAAATAAATATTGATGACAAACACTGAGCTTTAGGGAAAATAAAAAATAAGTATAATAGACGCTACATACTGAATGGGGTTTTCAAGTGCACCCCAATTGCATTAAATAGTGGAGGCTTCAGACTTCTCTTTGATGTTTCATTGGTTCACCCTTATACTCTGAGTGCAGAAAATATTTCCATTCCAGCTGCTTTGCTCTTAGCACCATTTCTGGGTTTGGGTTTTCTCCACACACCCCCCGACCCCATCTCCAGTTTTCTACTTGTTTGTGGGCTGGCTCAGTCATTCTATTAGAACATTGATGTTTGCAGTTATCCGGTGAGTGAAGATGCTGTTCCTTACTCTTGGAACCTTTGTTCTGCTGTAATGTCACACAGGAACATAAACTTTGACATAATTTTGTACCTTCTTAAGTCAAGATTCCAACAAGCTCTGCTCTTAACTTTTTTTTTTTTTTTTTTTTTTTTTTTTTTTTTTTTTTTTTTTTTTC